>KN837076.1:1144522-1198704 GCA_000827215.1 Sphaerobolus stellatus SS14
GAGGCTTGTACTGCGAATCTTGCGCTTTTGGATGCGGATGTTGAATCTGCATTATTAGTGTATATGAATGGGTAGAATAGAATAGAAAATAGAATCTCGTCGAATAATAAAATAAGAAAGAAATACCGTAAATAGGGATTTTCCGCCTATATGCAGTCAATCCCTACCACACCGCCACGCCCTTCATCGGATGTCGAGTGGAAAGCAAAAGGAAACTTCCATTTCAAAGCACGTCGCTGGCTCGCTGCCGCAGTCGCTTATGCCAACGGTCTAGCTTCGTATCTGTCTAATGAAATTCCGTCATTCTCGTATCAAACCGCGCCGAAGTATATCTAAGACTTGGGTATCTCTCTGTCGCTCTTGAGGATGCGAAATCCATTCTATTAGTTTCTCCCATTAGCGATGAGATTCGAGGAAAGGCGCTATCTAGAGCTGGCCGAGCTGCATATGACCAGGAAAAGTATAATCTCGCACAGGAATATTTTCAGTCTTATGACTCTTCTACCTGGCCATGGCGAGGCTACTACATGGCTTAATCACACAACGACGCCTCAAGATGAGCAGAAGCATGGGAAATACAATTGGTTGCACCTATTCAAGGATTCTCAATCATCAAGTGGTTTGCCTATGAATGTTGCCGACTTTGTCGGACCCATCGTGGTAGCACCCCTGCCTAACCGTGGGGGAGGTAGGGGAATTATAACAACTCGTTATATTGGTCAAGGGGAATTATTAGTATGTATCATTGTTTTCAAATGATCGCATACAGTCGGTGATTGATCATATGATTATTTTGCAGATGGTTGCTAAACCTTTTGTCGCAAGCTTCCCTGGTGACTTCTCGTCCAATGAAATAATCGTGGCTTGGGATATGGTTACAAAAAGAGCGAATACAGGTTGCGATATTGGGGTAATTCACAAAAACATTGAGAAATTATACCGCAATCCCGATATGCGTGATTTCGTATCCCACTTGTAGGCGCCCCATCCTCATAACCCTCCTCCATCCTCGTACACTCCTCGCTTATCCGAAGACAAACTACTGAATTCGTTGGGGACAACTATCGATATTGATATCTCATGTCGAAATTATTTGCAACGCCAATGCGTTCCGCCTTGAACCTATAACTCATGCTAATTTTATTATGAGTACGGTAAATAATGATCAGTCGCCTCTCAAAATACTCTAGGCGCACTATATCTACTGCCATCTTTGTTCAACCATTCATGCGACGCAAATACGATAAGGACGTTTTTTTTGTGATGTTATGGTTGTCTGGGCGGCGGCCCCGATTGCGAAAGGCGAAGAGATATTTTTATCCTACGTCCCACCCTCCTCTCAATATGCTGATCGAAAGAAAACATTGCACGAATAGTTTGGGATATCTTGTCACTGCGGAATTTGTGGACTGGAACACATAGAAGGCAAACGTACCGATCACACGACACAAGCACATTTTATCAGGCTATATTGAAAGAAATTGAAGCCCTTAAGGCACTTGGAATCCCCGTCAGCGATTACTCAGTGAAGTTGAAGGCCCTTTCTCCTAAAGAAAGGCGATAATTGCCCATCGACGTTGCTGCATTGCCGGAACTTATAGTTATGAGATCGCTGTAATGATAATGCTCGTGATTGTGGCGTGCTTCCTCAGCATCGACGACGGAAAACGAGCAAAAGATGGTTGCGGGGGGCTTTTTGGCGTACGTATCGATTTTTTGTTGTTATAATTGACGATACTGACACGAATTGTACACAGTCGAAAACATTTCCGTCGGAGTTGAAAGGAAGCTTTTCGAGGAACGCTATAAAGAAGACATTGGAGAAAACTGACGTCAAAGAATTTATGAAAACAGTTGCGATGTAAAGCTCCTTCAAGTTGATACAAGACCGGACTTGTAGTACAGTAACCCCCAGCCAGAGATCAATTGAACCCATCATTTTCGAAGATTCCTAATTAGACAGGTTGTGCAAGAGCGCTCCTAGGTGGCTATTTTTTGGTGTGCTTCTTGCTCCACAGTCGTATCGGCGTGTATGGTAGCCACTAGGTGGAGCCACAAGTACTATTACAGAGCCACAGGTGCAGATCAAAAAATAGCCACGTAGGAGCGCCGTGGCTCTTGCACAACCTGTCTATTGTCAAGTCTCGTTCTAAACGTTACTTTAGTTTTACTACTTTACAAAAGAAGTCGCGCCTTCAGAAGCGCATCAGCATGGAATGCGTTCACAGACGCCCATTTGGAACGCTGAACGATCATTTTCACCAAGCGGCCTTTATAACCACCTAAATCCGCCAATCCCCTTCGGAGAATAGAAAAATGGCACCTAATAGTCATCGCAAGACCCAAGACTCTCCCAGCCGGATTAAATTTCTGATATCCAATCCTTATCAAATGATCAAATCTCACATCCCTGCCCAGAACCGTTCAGTCTTTCTCCAAACTCTGGATATTTGATATGATACGAAGTCTGCGGACTTTGCCATTGATTCCAATGAACAGCGCACGAGTCGACAGTTGATGTGCGTATTTTCTCATCATCGATATAAATCTCGCTGATCTGTCTATTAATCAAGACGTCTTCGTATCGAGATCTGGAATATTGCTTGGGAGTATTTTTAGGTAAGAGTGTCTATCTTTCTTCAAGAATAGTGGACTTACTTCCGTTTATCGCTCTCTCGTTCAAGTTTATCACAGAAGACAGCGGCCTTCTCAAATTAAAAAAAGTAGTGTGAAGTCCATGCTATTCTACCCCATTAAGTTATGGCGCCAGTGCGGTCCAAAGCCTCATGGTCCATCACCAGGCCCATGCGGAGGAAAGGGTGAGTTTCCATATATTAATTGACATCCTTGTTCTCCTCTCGTAGTGTTTTCCCGGTCCTTTCGAGTCTTTCGCTATGGATGAGCTCTTGTCTATGCTTTCTTCCCTAGGCATTTCTCCCGAAGATGCCACACGGGTTGGACTTGATCCCTCGGTGATGCTTAATATGCTTCAGCAAAGCTCGCATCAGTATGCTCCGCCAACCCCTACGACTCCCGAAGACCTCGAAGCCAAAATACGAAAGGTTATAGATAATGCAGCGAGGGAGAAGAGCCTACCTCCTACGAAGATTATCACAGTCCCTAGTATCGGACTCTTTTCGGAGACTGCTTTGGCTAAAAGGCGTGCTTTTGAAAAGGAATTCGATGGAAAGAAAATAAATATAAAAACTGCATATATTGGAACGGAGAAGTACCACAGCGACGGAAATATCGAGGATCTCAACCGCAGTAAGTTCATCCTGTATATATCAGACTTATTAGTGACCGACGATCATCATGATACATTAGTAAATCTGCGAGATATGTTTGTTCGTCGTGTGCATAAGGTAAGTGATACTTGGTTACTTATTCAGTAGTCGGTATACCTGATTGTTTTGTAAAGAAAAGATATATCCTGTGTCGGATAGTCGCACCTCCAAGTAAGCTGGCACTCAGGCTGTATGACACTATAGTAAGAATTTACTGATCACGCGTAGCGCGAGTAATTTCAGTGGATGTTTATATCGAAGACCCATTAGGACATGGTCAACTCGTCTGCGTATACAATTTTCCTTCTATGCTCACGGCAGGACCAAAAGAGCTGGATGCTTTGTTTCCTGTAGGGACTGTTCTCGCCATTCGGGAGCCTTATTTGAAGAGCGCCCTACAGAATGTCAACAATACGTTTATACGTGTTGATTCGCCTACAGACATCATTTTTGTGCGGCCCAGTTCTCCCTTGTTGGAGGGGCTGACATGGAGGAATGGCACGAGTGTTCCTGGTTTTCCACCACACCTTTCATCGGATATCGAGTGGAAAGCAAGGGGAAACTCGCATTTCAAAGCAGGACGTTGGCTCGCTGCCGCAGTCGCCTATACAAACGGCCTAGTTTCGCGTTCATTTGGTGAAAATCTCGCTGTACTCAGAGCAAATCGCGCAGAAGCATATCTAAAACTCGGGTATTTATCTGCTGCTCTTGAGGATGCAAAATTTGTTCTATCAGTCTCTCACATTGACGATGATATTCGTGGAAAAGTATTCTGCAGAGCTGGCAGAGCTTCCTATGCTCAGGAAAACTATGAGCTCGCACATGAATATTTTCAGAAGCTTATGATTCTTCTACCTGACAATGGCGATGCTAGGACATGGCTTGATCGCACATTGGTGCGTCAAGATGAGCAGAAGCATGGAAAATACAAATGGTTTCAGCTATTCAAGGACTCTCATTCCTCAAGTGGTTCGCCTATGGACATTGCCGACTTTGTTGGATCGATCGCGGTAGCATGCCTGCCTAACCGCGGGGGAGGTAGGGGAATTATAGCAACTCGTGATATTGAGCAAGGAGAATTAATAGTACGTATCATTATTTGCAATAGATCACATACTTGGGGTGCCAATTGATCATACGCTTATTTGCAGCTGGTTGCTAAACCTTTTGTCGCCAGCTTCCCTGGTGATTTCCCGCAAAATGAATCAATTGAGGCTTTGAATCTGGTTAAAAATAAACTAGAAACAGCTTGCGAAGTTGGTATAATCCACAAGACCGTCGAGAGGCTATATGGCAATCCTGACATGCACGATTTCATATACCACTTATATGCGCCGCATCCTCATAACCCCCCTCCATCATTGTATGCTCCTCGCTTATCCGAAGCGAAACTTCTGGATCCTTTAAGGACAAGCATTGATATCGATGTCTCCCATATCGAAAGTATATGCGGTGCCAATGCATTTTACCCTCAGCCTCAGGCAACCTACGCTGATTTTGTTAAGGATAAACCTCTCGAAACTACTCCATGCGCACTATATCTCCTACCCTCTTTGTTCAACCATTCATGTGACACAAAGACGACACGGATGTTTTTCCGAGATATTATGGTTGTCCGAGCTACGGCACGGATTTCGAAAGGAGAAGAGATATTCATAACCTACGTCCCGCTCTCCTCTCCATATACTAGTAGAGAGGAAACATTGCAACGACAGTTTGGGATATCTTGTCACTGCGAAACTTGCAGAATTGAACGATTGGAAGACAAATTTACCCGTACAAGGAAGAAGACCTTAGAAGAAGAACTTGAAGTAATAATGGCCCGGGTAGCTTGCAAGTCGAATGACAAACTATTGTCTAGTACTGACATGTCAAAGATCACTTCCTTGATAACGAAGCTAGAAGCGACATACTCATCTAACGCTCCAATCACCAAACCGACTCTTGCACGTGCACGGCACCAATTCGCAACCCTACTTCAAAAGCAAGCGTATCGATCAAACGGCAACCCAAGTATATATCACCAGGCCATATCTGAAGAAATCGAAGCTCTTAAGGCACTTGGAGTCCCGATAACCGATTGCTCAATAAAGAGATACATTTCCTCTGAAGACAGAGGTCAATTGCCCATTAACACTGCCACATTTACCGGGACTTATGATTATGAGATGGCGGTATTGATAATGCTCATGATTGTGGCGTGCTTCCTCTGTATTGGCCAAGAAATACGAGCAGAAAGATGGTTACGAGCGGCTTTATGGAGTAAGTATGTACTAATTTTATTGATTATTCTATACTGACTTGAATTGTACACAGTGGAAAGTATTTCCATCGGAGGTGGAAGAAAGCTTTTTGAAGAACGTTACAAAAAGATATTGGGGAAAACTGGCATCCAGGAATTTATTAAAACTATTGCGCTATAAGGAATTAATTGAGACGCTAGACCAGACTTGTAGTACATATCATCCTCAGCGGTTGGTACACTAGTATTATCAGCCGACGTTTATATGTTATGAGTATCAACAATCGAATCCATGTTTTTGAAGCCTTTTACTTTTGTGAGAGAGAATGTGTTCGACTATTTACATAGTAATGTAGTCCCTTCCAGGCTCGGTTCTAAAATTATCGTCTTCAGCGCATGGGACGCGTCGTGACGCGTCCACAGGCGCCCACTGTTCCGCTCAATCTCTACGTCTACCATGGCATTACCTACATCCTTATCGACATCATTAACCCCTCCTGAGCTGGAACTTATAGCAATGGAGACCTTAGTCGATATCGTTCCATTGTTCAGATCGGAACGAATCCGCCTTATTTCGGCGAGTATCTATAACCACAGCCATTTGCTTGCCATCGGGCTTACAGGGCTTCTTTCAGGGTACATATGGGCCATTTCGACCCCCAACCAAGACGAAGGCTCCATTATGGCTCGCTAAGAATCTCAAACTTAAGAAGAAGTGCAGAATTATACCTCCATCTTGGCTAACGGTTGGTAAGAGGATCCATTATCCACGATCTCTTATCGGTTGATATACGTCAATAGAATTTTTACAGGTGAAATTGTCGCAAGAAACATCTGCTGAGACTTTTAGTTACCTTCCATTCCGGTTCATGGAGATTAGCAAAGTCCTATTAGACGTGTGAGTAAGGTCAAGTAAGCTCGTACATAATAGACACGCTCAATACCATTTTTACAGAGCTTCTGATGACATCCATGCTCCCGATAAAATAAGAACTTTACTCAAGGACTTACGAGAGGCTCGACAGGCTAAGAGTCGTGAGGGTCTGCGGAAGTTGGACCACGAAATGTTAGAGGTATGTTTTCACATTTTTTATGGAATCGTAAAGCTCAATGATTCGGATGGTTTCCTTATAGGTACCCAACTTGTGTTCTATGGAAATAAATGAAATCCGTCCATTTTTCATCAAGGCTATGGACGTCATGGGCAAAATTAGATCAGACGCGATTCCTGATCATCTGGCAAAAGTATCTCAAGTTGAAGAGTGATGATTGAAATTGAAGTTCGTCAAGTTTATATGTACATGTATATTCAATGTATAACATTGCCCAAGAAAAACACTAAATAAACTTCGGGTCCCTGCCGAACTGCAGCTCGCAGAACCTCATTCAGGCAATTGTATTCCATGCCAAATCCGCTGCTAGTCAAATGGCTGGGACCGTTTTTGTTTTATTGGGGAAAATTAATATGCAACTTTGCTAATAAAAAGCCAGGTAGCATAACCAGCCGTCTGGTGTAGCGGCAAGAGCATTGGCATGGTCGGTTGCGCTTGTCCTTCTTTTTTTCTTTTCTTTTTTGGCGCGAACTAAATTTTGACTGCAGCTGCTTCCAATAGAAGCTGAATATCGTTACAACTTGACTTGGTTGCCCCATTCAATACAGGATGGGGCGCTTGGACAGCTCGTTCGCCTTCTCTTCCACGCTTCATTCCATCAAAGAAATGTCATTCGCAAAGAAATACCATTCGCTTCTTTTGGAAATAGGATATTATCATCCAGGCAAGGACTTCTCTTGTAGTGGGAAGGACACTGATAATTTTGATTTTAATGCCAACCGCTACTATCACTCAGTGGAACACTTGAATCGACAAGCCCGCTTATGTCGTCTTGCAACATAGGAGACAAGTCAAGAATGCGAGAAGGCTTTCAGATCTAAATATTTGGATTCAAACACGCGAATATTCCGGGGTATGCCGAGAAATTACGTCAATTGTCTTCGAAAGTACCGGTTTTCAAGCTCATTTGGCAAGATATTTGCAGCTTTCTAAGTAATTATCAGTTGTTGCTACCCAATTCATTAGGGGCTACAGTCACTCTAAGAGAAAGCATGCATGGCGGAAACGGTTATATTGGAAATTACCAGACGGTGTAGAAGTCGTAAATTCATAAATTTGACCATTATCTGGCATCGCAGACTGGCGCCAGTGAAAGGAGAAATTACCAAAGGAGAGAAATCCATCAATCAAGCCCGAGCCCTGGTCCATCTATACATCTAACGAGTTTCTCTGCCATCCATGGAGCAAATGCCCAAAGATCTAGCCATGTCAAAGATGCGTATTGCGCATGTCCTGGTCCAAGGACGAGGTCCAACTCTTCTTCCGCAGGATCTGCCATGGACCGGTTGAGCAGTTGTGCTACAAGCCTGGCTACCATAAGAATTACAAACATGACAAATTTCATTTAGAAACTCACATGAGGCTTCCAACCCAAACACCCCCACCTTCCTCTAGACCTGCAATTGTAAGCCAGCGTTTGTCATACCCGCTTGGCGTATAGTCTGGATAATTCACAAAAGAATCGCTCGGCGTTGGGTAGCGTAACCTTTGTAGAGAGGAGGGAGGATGAAGCAAATGTGTTGCGTTTAAATTAATTTGAAATGATTTGCGAGGCTGGTGTTGTACTCCTAAAGCAAGGATCCTGACGTCTGTCAGCTGAAGTACGACCTAGAATTATTCGTGAGGTAAGACTATATGATATATAATGCTCATTTACTCGTATATGGGTATCAAGCTGGAGCAAGTCGTTCTGTAGCCTGGCCGAAATGATACATGGCATCAGTTCAGTGAATTTGCGTAAAAGGGCACCAAGCAATATATTCTTACTTTATTTCATTAAACAGAGTTATAGGGCTAAAGTTTCTAGAGGTAGCGTCTAGCTGATTAGCAGAACCATTCCTGTTAATAATAATATAGCTGGGAAAGAAGCAATTTCAAATCAGTAACAGGGTTATAAATTAAGTTCGCATTAACAATACCTCGTCCATGCTTCATCTGCCGTACACCGTGTCTTGGTACGATGAATAACGAGTGATAACGTCCTGATCAAATTATATTATTGAACATCATTCGGCAGTGGCTTGAGCTCAAAAGTCGGATCACGCACGATAGGAATGCCTGCCTCCAGCGGCCCTCTCTCCTCCATTTTTTCCAATTAGGCAAAAATCTCCTCGAAAAGGCTTCTTCCCATTCTGATTCGCGTAAATTTGGCAAAGTAGCCGTGAATAATATCCATTCTGGTCTGGCCTTCGACAGTACTTCTATCCAATTCTGGCGTGGCACAATATTTCGTACACCCAAGTTCATAAGACTGGGATCTTCTGTCTGGAGAGCTTCCAGCATTGCTTTTCTCCAAGGATTAAGAGATGCCTAGCAACATATATAAGTATATAAATATTCATGTCATTCAAACCCGAATATTGACATGACTTACATCGCTGACAACAGACCTCAGCCTTCTGGACAGTCCCGATACAACGATTAACGACGAAAGATCCACCTCACTGAGGATATCAGCTACTAGCTCTACTGGGAGAGTCTCCAATGTGATGGTCATTGAGCAGACGTGAAGGGTGTGGCGCTGGATTGGTCAGCAAGTTATGGTCGTTGATCGGGGAAGCGTCATGTCACATGAAACTCTGGCGACGCGTCATTCTCAATTAAATCGAATATTCCCATACAGCGAGAAATATTACATATGCTTCAATACAAGATAAATTGTATACGGAGATATATGGCAACAGTTTACAAATGTCCTTCGCTACCTTTGGTTCGTCATAGTATGCAAACATAATGCAATGTATAAAAGCTAAAATATTCATCAGTCTCTTGCTGCTTGAACAGCTTCCACTGCACTAGCAACAGTGCTGCCTGCAGCCATATCACCTACACCAGCGAGAATTCCCCCAGGTACAGGCTCAGCAATTTCGCCTTCAGCGGAATCCTTGCTCGTTTGTCTTGCAGGAGGAACGGCAGCAGAAGCAAGTGGAAGCCATTGCATCTCAATATCCAAGTCGACAATCCAAGAGCCTATTCCAACTGGGAAATCGATATCCTTTCTTCCCAATTTAAAATGAACAAGAGGAGGGATTTCGGCGCCCGTCTGCGGAGGTGGTTGGGGCATGTGGAATGTTGGAATGAACCAGATCCATCCCAAAAAGACCTGAAATTGCAAGTCATTACTTAAATTAACTGGCATCAAAAGGGAGGAGAAATCTGACCTGTCCCATATATAATTTCACTCGTACTTCGCGAGCTGCGTCCACAACAATGCCTTCCTCTGGAATGGTAACTTGTTCATCAGAATCGTTAAATGACGCAGTGTCGTTTTCTTCTTTCATCGCTGCAGGAATCTCGTCGACAGCCGGAGTTGGATTCTCTTCGATGGATTTCTTGACAATGCTCCATTTACTTTGGTCGAGAGGAGTCAGGATATGGGTATAGATCCGAGTTTTCTGTAACATATTAGAATACTGTCAAGTATATGAGAGATATACGTACCTCAACTTCATCTTCAACTACTATCTTTTTCTCAGTCCTACCAAGCTTAGCAAAACTTCGGACCATTTTGCCTTTGTCCCACTTTCCGTCTTCAAAAAATTCAGAAATGCTACCTTCCTCCTGATGGTCTGAGCCTTTCTTCCGTTTACCGAAATCGCTTTCATCCCTAGTATGCCTTTCCCAATCTTCCAATTTCCCGACAAATTCATCATCGTATCTCGCCAACGAAACCCAAACGTTGCCCATAGCCTGACCATAAACTTTCTTTTCGCCTTTGCTTGTCGTCGTCTGCTCGAGGACTTTATTGATTGTCCTAATAATAGTCATCTTTGCATTTCCAGGGTCCCGAAGCCTAAGGGTCACCTTTAGCAACCTTACTTTAGGCCTTGGTGTATTAGGGGATGGAGATTTCAGAGGCCAAAAATGGTCAGGAGCCGTGCGAGACAGAACCAAAGACCAATAAAGCAGGAACCGGCGTTGAGATGGGATGCTGACACCCTGTTTGGGTTTCTTGGAAGGAGAAGTAGACCTCGATGGTGAGGCGGAGGGCTGCTTCATGCGACGAGACGTATGAAGGTTTAAAACACTCTCCAGCGTAGAAGTGGGTGTTGGACGACTTTGATTACTATCCGTGACCACAGCCATGGGTATTGCTTTCTCTTGTTTTAACTCCCCATCAGAAGTTTTAGAGACAGAAGAAGGTTCTGATGTAATTTCGGGTTTAGAGCCATTGTCGGAATTATCTTCTTCCCTTTGCATATCATCGGTTTCAACAACATCCATCCATTCTTCTGCACGCCTCTTCGCCCATTGCTTAGCTGTATAGCTGCGCTTTAATTTAGGTGGTTCAGGCGCGATATCCTGAGATAAAAGGTATGCACATGCTAGGGTCCCTGATCTGCCCTTCCCGGCTATAGAAAAAAATCCAAGTCAGTATATGCCGGGAGAAGATACAATTTGAAATAATTGACCTTTACAATGGAGTACAGCGACTCTATCTGAGGATCCTTCAAGCCACGTTCGTATCTCGCGTGCAGCCAGAGGTAAAATTGCGAGCGGTGGTGCGCTATTATCCCGGGGTCAAAATACGAATTGCAGGAAGAAAAGCTATCGCGTACTGGTGATCTGGAAAAGGATATCTAGACACTCTTCCCGCAAAAAATGATGCGTCATAAGAATTCTCTGTGAGAGGACAGCTGGAATAGAGGTAGCTTAGTGGCCACCGTCGTGCACGCATGTCCTACAATATTTGCACGTACAAATTAAAGATCCAGTAATTGTTTCCATGTCGGTGATCGAGAAACTTTTTTGCATCTTCACGTCTATTTCTATAGTATCCCTCGAGACCTTCAGCAGGATAACCCATTATAATGATATGGTCTGTAACATAGACCAAATCTAGCTCTAAGTCAAGTTCCTCGTCTCTGAATCGAGCCTTATTTCCAGAGACGAGCTTTCTAACCTATAAACCTCCTCAGATAGTGTGTAAAAGGTATTTGGGATAAGACCTACATAGTTTGCCATGGGAGTGGAGGTCAAGGAGTATGAGCACACCGAAGCGGTGCATGACGTCAGTTACTGATATAGGCGCTTAGGCGTGATACTATTACAATTAACGCAAGCTGTCTACTAAACAAATCAAGAGCAAAACAACAATATCGATGTATGTAGTACTATCCGATCCAACCTCGTTCCTTTGCAAAAGTTACCACATCAGCCGCCTTTCCAAACAGTCCCTTGTTAGAACCAGCCCGGCCCTTCTTGGTTCGCACTTGTGAAATGGATTTTTCGAGCAATCGCTCCATCTCCGTTAAGCAATCATATGCCTGTTTCTCTCCGAAATCACTCGATGAAAGCGTCCCACTTCGTGACCCTGGAGACCGCAGCCGCTTTGAGCGAATCAACTTGACTGTCAGGTAGTGCAACCACTATAAAGCATTGTGAGCGTTTACTCTTCTACTCTTTTATGCTGTATGAACATACCATAACGTTTGTTATAGGACGATACCTCTCCCAATCCCCATCGCTATGTGCATGCCGCATCAGGCGATATATGTCAAACTGATAATCACCTAGGAGCGAATATTAATGAGAGAACGAGCAATGCTACTTCTCGACCGGTAACACACCTTCACCCTCGAATATTAGCTCATCGAAAGGAGTGTAGTGTACAGCCTCAGTATTATCGGCGGTATCGGCGGCATCCATTCTGGCAAGGCCCAGATCAATAATGGTTGTCGTTACTCCATGAGACGGATGGTCCATCCACAGTTCGCCAAATTCTCCGATTCCAACAGGCATCGGCATCCGTACGCGAGTTCTCGTTCCTTTACTCGTCCTGTTGGTCGTCGGTATGGCCTTAACAAGGATTTGGCCCCAGTGCAAGTCACGATGCTGGTACGTTGCCTTAGAGATAGGTTGACTTGCATTAAGAATCATGTAAACATACCTCAAATGAGACGGACTTTTCGGCAATGGCCAAAGCTTTGGATGTTTGCCAGAAGATAGAACAAGCCTGACGCCATCCTGTCTTGATTGGGAACGTATAGGCTTCGAGGTCAGGACCACCATTGGGTAGGGCTAGCAATACATAAGCCTGCGTCGATGGGAAGACATCTGTAGTATGGTCAGCATTGATGAAAGCGCCAGATCTATGAAAAGTCACTTACCCGGACGCATGTTCTCTGACTGTTTCCTATCGTTAAACTGGTCCCAAAGGCTCAACAACCGTTCTGGATACCGGCCAACAACAACAAAGGTCCTATATTTGTATTCTTAGAAACGATGTCTTTGATAGCTTTAGTGACTTACCTCAAAAGCTTTATAAAACCAGAACAAACTCTTCCCATAGCATGCGTCACAACAATCTCTTGGAGCACATCCTTCGCATCTGATTCTTGAGGCATTTCCTCTTCAGAAAGGCCTTGGTGCTGCCCAGTGCTCGCCTCATTCCGAATTGGGATGACTTTCAGAACAATGTCTCCAACAGCAAAGACCTCTGAGAAACTAGCCTCGGCAATCTTGCGGAAAGACAGTGTACTTGGTGACCCGTGAAGTTCGTGGAGTGGAAATGTTTCTATGAAACTGGTGAAATCATGAGGAGCCTGTTGTTCACACTCTTTCAGCAGAGGTTTTAGGTGCGGCGCTATCCGTGGTGCTGGGGGTTTCCTTGATACTCGGGCCTTAGAAGTGACCTTTGGCAGTACACGGGAAGTTATTTCCTCAGTATGTGTCCCAGACGACGTTGACAAGGAAAGTTCCTCAAATGATGTCTCTAATTCCGTCAACAACGTCGATAGATTTGCTTGATTTCTAAATCGTTTAAGAGAAGACCGTGACTTGTCAAGGTCTGTCAGAGGCGTCAATGGATCGGCAGCTAGAATGGAAGACTCTATAAGACGCGAGGACACGGAAGGCAGCCGCGGTGCATCAGGTTCTGCTCTTGTTTCCTCCGCCGTATTTGGTTCTGCGCAAACTACTGAAGCTTTGACACCGGGTCGGCGTCGTATTGGCTTTGCGGGAGCAGGTTCGACATAGTCTGAATCCGAATTATCATTGTCCGATATAACGATAGGATTGGCCTTGTTCCCCCGAGTTGAACGGCGCAGAAGGAATGGACTTTCCTCGCTCTCTTCGGGGTCGGAGAGCACGATTGGCCGCTTCCCTATTTTATTTCCTTTAGGTGGACGTATTATTTGGGTGTCCTCGGAATCCACTGTCTCCACTATATTCGTGATCGGCCCTAGTTTCGTCCTCCGTTCGCCTGCCTTCTTAGCTTTGGGCTTCGTATCGTTCGCTGCTACCACAGGTACTTTTGAATCCATAAAAGGTGCGAATTTAGCTGTAGACTTAATCGTAGGAGTTCCGGGAGCAGGTTTGTATTCCATAAATACGACTGAAGGTTGAGTGGGACCAGTGCTCTTCAACCCCAAAGGTTTCCGACTTGGAGTATGGTTATGGACAGCGGCCGTTCCAAATGATTTCTTTGTTGATAGCCCAAATATATTGCCCGACTTCGGTGATCCTCGTGGAGAGGTCGAGTGTCCCTTCACCCTTCTTCCCCTACTCAACAACTTCGCCGCAGACGGTGGTGATATTGATGGGGCATTCTCCACTTTATCGATGAATAGTTTGCGGAAAGGCGAAGCTTGAGGCGTACGGTTTTCCGTTGGGATATAGACTACCCTCGTTCCCCTCCTGCCATAAACGTTCAGTCGTTTGGTCTCCACCATGAAAATGAGAAGTAAGAGTATGAGAGTTATGAAATAGGAATCTATATGTGCGTTTAATGAGGTAGAGATGGTTGGGAAAAGGCTTTGCAGTTGTTCGAAGTCCAGGATGCAGGGCACGGTGGTTGAACTTAGAGCTCAAGTGGGCGACGCGTGCCGCGAACCAGTCACGTGATGAGTGACGAACGTCACTTTGTCACATCTTCAAATCACGCGCACAATGGTTATTGTAGGTTATTGTTCGTTTAAGCACTGAGAGGAAACAATTTGGCTTCGGGTATCATCGTAAGACTATACTATAAGTTGAAAACTTGATCGACCTGCGTAGGCATGAAAGCTATTTACGCCAAAATTGTCGATAAAACAACAAGAACGCGATCTCCAACTTCATTCGTTCCATTTTCACCTCCAAGGTCTTTTGTCCTGAGACCCAAGCCTCCAGCATTTTTGTCATCGAGCACCCGACGAACGGCAGTCTCGATAGCTTGGGCTTCCTTTTCAAGTCCAAGGGAATAGCGTAACAGCATGGCGGCACTAAGGATCGTGCCAATAGGATTGGCAATGCCTTTGCCTGCAATATCTGGCGCAGAGCCATGAATGGGCTCATAGACACCTGGAGCGGTCTGTGTGGAAGGGCCAGTCAAAGGCAGGCTAGCCAAGGACGCCGAGGGCAAAAGACCAAGTGAACCAGGAATCACGCTGGACTGATCTGAAAGACTGAGTCGTAGTTACATTTAGCATATTGAAAGAAAGATCTCAGGTGGGAATGCTCACATGTCACCGAATAAGTTCTCTGTCAAGATCACACCATTGAGCTTGCGGGGGTTAGAGACGATCAACATGGCAGCAGAGTCGACCAAGTGGTGATCAAGAGTCAACTGAGGGTATTCGTTTTTGATTGTTTCCGTGACGACCTTCCTCCAGAGACGAGAGCTGGCAAGGACATTGGCCTTGTCAATCGAATGGACAGGCAAAGGAGGGGTTGTCGTCAAAGCAATTTGAGCTGCGACGCGTGTAATACGTTGAACTTCCTCCACAGAGTAAATCATTGTATCCCATGCGGTATTTGGAGATGGCTCAACATTCATTTCCTTGCGTTCACCAAAGTAAACACCACCGATGAGTTCACGGATAACGATCATATCTACGCCTTTAACAATGCTTTCTTTGATGGGAGAGTTGGCAATCAAAGACTCCGATGCAAAGTTGGCAGGTCGAATGTTAGCATAGAGCCCGAGTTCTTTGCGAAGTTTCAAGATTCCTTGTTCGGGGCGCACGGGAGCGTCGACTCCCCATTTTGGACCTCCCACAGCGCCTGTATCATTGTGTTAGGTGACCATATATCGAAGTAATCTGACTCTGTAATACCTAGTAAAACTGCATCCGCTGCCTTTGCAGCCGCGAGAGTGCTGTCGGGGAGAGCGCTGCCGGTCTCATCGATAGCAGTGCCGCCTATAGCGTGATATTCGAGCTTGATTTCATACTCTCCTTTGGCCTTTGCCTTTTCAGAGATGAATTGGAGAACCTTGACGGCCTGCGCAACGACTTCCGGGCCTAATGCACAGATGAGCCTGCATCCCACGTGAAATGAACCGCATACAAACCGATTCCATCGCCAGGAAGCACAGTAACGTTGTAGCTAGAATGAACAATAATCGGTATAGAAATCAATGAAAGAAACATCCGATGTACTTACGATTTCATCGTCGTTGGTGTTGGTCGAGAAGCAAGCGGGTTTGGATGTGACTTGATTAGACGAAATGAGGTAAGCCGGAAATCTGGCGCTTCGACTTTCTCTATTTCTAAAATGTCAATTCCTGGACAACAACCCAAAGTGACTACCCTGGTGCTCGATGCGGGACCATTATTATCATTAACACCTCTACGAGGTCTCGCACAGCACTATATTACGGCCCCGCAAGTTTTGGAAGAGTTGAAGGACAAGAAGGCTCGTGAGCATTTCGAACAGCTTGGGCTTACGGCTGGAGTCAAGGTGGAAGTCAGAAGTCCTAATGCTGAATCTTTAATAAAAGGTATGGATGGTACATTTGATTATTTTTATTACTAATGGTGCTTTGAAGTCACTGCTGTCGCCAGAAAGACTGGTGATTTGGCCGTACTTTCCAATGCGGATTTATGCATTCTGGCCTTGACGTATGCTGTTGATCAAGAAGCAAAAGCAAGGGAAGCTCAAAAGGAAGCTGAGGTATGTGGGCATTATATACATGAAGAATGAAGAATGAACCAAAAGCAGATCCCTTCCCAACCCCTAGACACCTCAGATGCATCTTCCAGCCGCATTACGGACGATGCTACCACATCTGATATCACTCAAAAACTAGAGGATGTTTCTTTAGAAAACTCTGTTTCCGAAAATACACCGGAGGTTGCGCAAGATGGCGAGCAAGCTGGATCTGAATCTGAGGACTCCGAAGACCAAGATCAAAATCAAAATGATTCCCAGCATCTATTTGAAGACCCTTCCGATGAAGATGATGGGGAAGGCGAATGGATTACGCCGGATAATGTTGCCATTCACAAGTCACGAGCTCTGGAGCTCTTGCCTGCCGACGATATACAGAAAAAAGGCGGGAAGGGCAAAGCTCCAGAACAGCCATATGTCTATGCCGGATGCATGACTGCTGATTTTGCGATGCAAAATGTACTGTTGCATATGGGATTGCATTTAATCGGCGTTGGTGGCAAACAGATTAAGCAGGTGAAGAATTGGGTTCTACGCTGCCACGGGTGCTTTAAGTACGTCTCAATCTAGATTTTTCCACGAAAAGGTGTCTAAATTTCATGGACAGACTCTGTAAAGATCCTACCAAGAAATTCTGCCCAGCATGTGGTGGCTCGACCCTGTTGCGAACCTCGGTAACCGTAACTGCACCTACCACACCCGGCGGTGAGCCTATGGTGCAAGTTCATCTCAAGAAGAACTTTCAGTGGCGAAATCGTGGAACAATATACTCAATACCAGCTCCTAAGCCTGGTTCTGCCAAGACTGGCACGGGTCAAGGCTTGATTCTAAGAGAAGATCAGACGGAATGGATGAAGGCAGAGAGGAGAGCTGAGAGTCTTAGGTTAAAGGAAGAAAAGAAGCTGATCAATTCTATTGGGACAAGCACCGGAACCGGTGTCAAGCTAGATTGGATGGATCCAGACTGGATGCCAGAGATGTTGACAGTGGGCGCAGGAGGGAAAGGCAGGTCTTCAGGGAAAGGAGATATGCCAACGATTGGATATGGGCGCAAAAATCCTAACGAGAGACGGCAGAAAAAGTAGAGTTTGTTCTTTTGTATCACCTTTCTATTTCGCTGGTATTTGTAGTTCCATCTAATGATAAATGGCGAGAAGGGTGGTTTGAACCAGTCTGATTATTGATTATACATCGACGATAAGTGCATTACAATGTCTACGATCCCAAGCTCCTGTTCATGAAGCGCCTCTTTGTGAATGCCATCCACCATTTACTAGGCTTGCCAGTGCCATCCGCGTATAATCGATCTACGAGCCGTGCCGCCAGTTCCTGGCGTGCTTGGACCAGATACTGCCGTAAATAATCTACAATCCCATATTAACACAGATAATGCTGCTTTAGATGAATATAACGCACCTGCATCACCACGGTTGCCTGGCGCGGCATAATGGGCATTCAAAGGGAAGTTGGCGTCTCCGGGTAAGGGGAACGAGTCAACTGCAAGCGTATTCAACGATTTGGTAGCTTCTAATTGATTTGGTGGAACTCTCGATGTAGATAGCTTGGTAAGGCAATCCGAAATGAACAGGATGAAGATGATAAGCAAGCGATCTGCTGGTCCTTTGATTTCGAAGTTTCGGAACAGAGAGTTCGCCCGGAAGAGATCTAGCGTTTCATCGAGGATGTCTGCTGTCTCGGGTTCGGCTGATATATGATGTTAATTGTATACAAGGCTCAAGAAGTTAGGACGTGCCTGTTGGTGCTGGTCCACGAAAACTACTCTTAATAGGGAGCAAGGGTGTGTTACCGACAAGGCGCACATCGGCGAGTTCGTTGAAGGAGGAATGATATGCCTGTAAATGTATCATTCATATAATAGTATCGTATATAATGTTGTTAAGGACTCACTGGCATTGCTGGAAAGTTGAACGGTTGCTGCGACTGACTGCGATGGTTGGCGATGCCTAAGTGATGCGTGACGGTCACGCGCGTCATTGACCCTGGTTCGATTCTCGTGTCGTCATTGAGGCTTTTACCAAGTTCACCGCCGCCATGGAAGGAGAATACGACCAAGCCTCTCTCGTTTCTAGACACTCCCATTGTGCATCCTCGAATACAATTGATAGTGGGTTGATCTAGTTTCCTTGCTGTTCTCATACTAATAAAACTTTCTATTTAGAGCTTGTGCTTCGTCTTCGGGCATTGACACTCCAACTCCTCCCTGTTGAAGTATCTACAAGCGTTTTAAAAGATCCTACGAGTCACGTTATAACAGCACAGGGTAACTATCTGACTCCTCGCGCTACCTCTTACTCACAAAGAACATAGTTGTCCATGCGTATGCTGCTGCTGCTGGGGATTTCTTGGAAGCACTTCCTTTTGCGCTTCTTAGAACGAGACATACGTTTGTAAAGTGTGTATTCTCATTATATCGTTGTATTCATACTGACTCTGTTCCAGGGATGCAAGCACAAGCATTTCTGATTGGGACGAGAACATGTCAAGAGGTACAACCTTGTCTATATATCTCGGCTAGCTTCAATCTGACAGCATACTTCCACTTCTATTAGCTGTTGCCTGCGAAGTCCTGGCTCGCAGAATAGTCCATCAGATAGACCCTAGCCGTTTACAGTCAGTTATGAGTACTCGGTATAGATATCGCGAAGCAAATGGGGACGTCAGCACTCCTTCCAGTGTCCTCGAATATGCGGTGGACCAGGATAGGTCAGCCATCGAAAATTTATAGCGTTGATTTTTAATGACTCACAAAAAAATTACAGTGTCATATTCCTTTCTTCCAATGAATGTCAACTTGGTACGTGTTACTAATGTTCCCCGCCGAGAAGACTATAAACTTTGTCTGTTAAAATAGCCATGGACTCCCTCTGGGACGGCAGGTGGGTGCAGAAGTACAATGATCACGATGACATAGATTGTACGTTTTTTTCTTCCTTTGCATTCGCAAGTGCCGTACTTAGCTTTTTAGATGTCCCCTTTGATGAGGTACGGGAGGGGGGCTTTTGGGGCCATTTGGATCCTTCGCGTCTATCGGTGCCTAAGTATGGATTATAACTTATAATATTATCAACTACTAACCGGCCGTCTACAGATACCAGAATATTCTTCGCATCGTAATATGGTTCTTCTTCTTGTTGGCTTATTCGCAAGCTGGTCAGTTAGCAAATTCTCCGTGTGATTATAATTACTCATGCCCTGATATGCAGTTCGTCAGCCTATTGAAGGTAAACGGACCAATAAGCAAAGTTTAGATGGATGGGAATATGCCCTCTACATCATGTCTTTCTCTTTTGCGTCTGAAGGTTAGTTCCACGTCCCTTCCATTTTGCGATAGGATACTGATATTTGTTGCAGAATTTCATAAGGTTCGCCTCATTACTTATTTAAGCGTAGGGTCTCAGAGAGAAGTATGCGATAGATATACAAAAATATTCGGCTCTTTACCTGGCGAGCAGGGATAGCCAGTTTCTGGACTATCATCTCGATTATCACCATGAGCTTGTTGACGGCTGCTTTCGTCTACCGGCTTATTGGGATATTCGGGAATGATCCCAATGGTCAGACACATATCCTCAGTTTCCAAATTTTGAGTTGCGTCGCACCCTTCATTTGGTGAGTTTTAGAATCTTTTTGCGATTTCTCTTCTGCGTATTAATTTGGCCTAGGATGAGTAAGTTCTAGCGATTCCTATGTTGGATAACGTCTAATATTTGATAGGATTAATCACGATTTTCGATGGAATGAAGTAAGTTCTGCCAATATGATCTTAAGAGCGAGTCTACTAAATGATGGTCTTCATGTAGATATATCGGAACTATGCAGATCTGTGTCGGAAGTATGCTACGAGAAAGCACTATATTTTTCGCTGTAAGAATTATGCTCAGCTGGCAGTAACACATTATTAAACTTATTACGGAGTAGTTGCTCGCCTTGCTTTTCGCAGGATTCCTTCAAGCCATGGTGGCTCTCGATGCCAGGTATGAAATGATTATTACTTTTTTTTAGGTGGATGCTTAAGCTTCAAACTTACAGTGATGGACAATACGATCGTGGCGCAGCTGTGAGAATATTTTCTGCTATTTGAGAATTTCCTCAATTCAATTTAACCTCAATAGGTCGTAAATACCCTCATCCAAGCCTTGTTGCAGTTTGTCCATCCTCAGTTCGAAATCTATCAATTTCTAATATCTTTTCTTTAGATCGCCGGACTTCGACAAGCCTAGTAACACGTCCGTTCGCTGCCACTGTTTCAGCTTCAATTTTTAACTAATTATTTTCTGCTTTCAACAGGAACTTCGGTCTTGTACTATTTTATCTGTAAAGACGGAGCTTTCCATTCATCCAAAATCGATCAGATATTGACAAGATTTTTTTAGCTGGAATTTTACGACTAGCATCATTCTCTTGAATGTCCTTATATCTCTGTTTGCGTCTGCCTATGACTCGGTACAGTGGTCCTTATACCTATACGTTGACTCTATTATTCTGATCCTGCCCTCCCTATAATTAGGTGACTGACGATGCTGAGGCTGAATACCTGGCTTTCTTCGCCGGCAAGACAATTGCTATGATTCGAGCACCTGACGAATATGTATACCTCCCCCCTTTCAATTTCATTGAAATCTTCTTAGTGGCTCCCTTCGAGTAAGTCTATCGTACTACCAGTAGCGTATACCTGCTAAGGAATCCTATAGACCTATCCTCTCACGTGAACGCTATGCCAAGGTAAATAAACCGAAAATCACGGTCCCTATGAATGGAGCTTATAGCTATAACTTATTTCTAGCTGAACAAGTACATCATGCTCGTGGTATTCTTCATCCCTTTGACGGTCATAGCCTTGTACGAATCCAGGGATAAGAAGTCTTCCTATTTCCGCGACTGGTTCGAACGTGCCAACGGCGAAATCGACAACTCGGACGAGGCGAAAAATCCCGAGGTCGACGACGAAGATGGGCGACAGATCAGCAAAGTTCAATTTGAAGATTTGATTAAAGTTTTCCCGAATACCTCGATGGTATGTATGATTGCCTTCTTCTTTTCTAAATCGTTTATTGATGAATATTGACTCCGAATTCAAACCCTTTAGTCTTCTGATGAGAGAGTTCTCAGGGATATTCGCGAATTGAAGGAAAAGCTTGAGGCTTTCACTGCAAAACTGGATCGTTAAGGACCGAAGTCGCATTCCGACAATATCAAATGTCGTTCTGTCTGTGAAACGATCCTCTGACTCGGATTATGACTTGAATATATTCCTTGATATCTCCTGGATAATGCTATACATTATTTATCCATGTACTACCGTACGTACTTACGAGTTGGGGGTGGTGTTTTGTTTATTATGCGGCGCGCTCATGTTCGTCATCTCCGCGCTTCATCGCACTTCATGTTCCTTTTGCTTGTTACAAATCCTTTGATTATTACAAACAAAGCGATATAATATGGAAAGTTATTCAGCATTATAATTTCAGTCACGCGTAGCAGACCGGCAACAAACAAGGCGAAACGAAACAAGTAAGCAATCCAGAAGCAATCTGCCTACAACAAATAGCCGATCACAGAAACAAACTTCGCCCTGAGGCCTCCTGATGCTCCCTGAGGTGATTCAGGCGAAACTAGTAGACTTGCCATTTCGGGCGTAATTGTGCCGCCGTTGTCACGATTTTCTGTAGATCAAGAACTTTGCTGTCATCCGCAAATATTTCTGTTTTGATATATGCTACGTTTAATACATTGTTCCTCCTTAAATACTCATTACAATCTCTGGAAGTGAACAGTATCTTGGCCCAAAATATCGTAGAAGGGTACTGTTGTTTGAATGTACTAATCGGGATACATAAAAGCCTTGTTGCACTACTCAACCGATCTTAGGGTCCCCTCAAGACCTCTACAATCATATTCGACGAACAAAGGAATATTGAAGTTTGAAGTTGGTGATCGGTGAAACCTTGATGCGGGATGCTTTGGTAGCGTTTATAAACAAATTGCCCCAAGTGCATAGTTTCTCGCATTCTTCTCGTCCACTTTTCCACTGCTGCCAGGCGGCCTTAATTCAATTTCTCCAGTTAGGAACGTTACGCACTTTATAATCTCGGTCTACAGCGTTGATCGCCGTACTACTACTCCATCTGCTAGCCCTTTACGATTAATTCCGAACACTCGACGATTCATCAAGTTATCATGGTTGCTGCGCAAACGAGGATTTTAAGTACCTCGGTGAGTATGAGAAAAATCCAAGTTCTCCTGAAATCAACTAACCTAATCCACAGCCTAGAAAACCGCATCATTGCTCTTGGGAGGGTTGTGAACGGGCTTTCCAGCGCAAGTCAGACCTGACGCGTCATGAGCGTGTTCATACTCAGTGCAGGTCAATTCTTTTCTTGTTCGGCATCCTTCGCCGTAGTACTTACTTCAAATTTTAGACCATTCAAATGCGTTAAATGCGACAAAGCCTTCAATCAAAAGGGACAATTAGTGAGTCTTCCAGCTTTGGCACATATTATTTTTTACTTACCTACTATCCACCAGAGCACTCATATGAACACACAGTAAGTCCAATAAGCTCGAGAAGTCGACAGGAGAACTTATAAGTATCACCTATAGTACCGGTGCTAAACCGCATGCGTGTCAGGACTGCAGCAAGAGATTCAGTGACCCTGCTTCTCGGAGCCGCCATAAGAGGGAGGCTCACGGCGATATCAGTTATTATCAGTGCATCGAGTGTGACGCTAGGTAAGCTATCCCAGATTTTCTTTTTCGCGGTATTAAAGGACAGTATTTGGCAGGTTAAAGCGTCTGAGTATCTTCCGGAAGCATTTGACGAGGCATGGCATCCCTTTCGACCAGCTTACGCCGGTTCAGAAACGACCCATCAAAACTCCCCGTGTCAAATACGAGGAAGAGAACGAATGCGAAGAGAATTTCAATCCCGCAGATCTTTCCCTGGCAGACTCTTCAAATTGCACCGTTGAAGCTGGCCTAAATTATTCTGGGTATGAACACCGTGACACCGATTACTCGTATGTCGGGTATCCTTACAGCCGGGACCATTGTGGACCTTATTCGTTACAGTCCCAAGGGTATTGGAATTCGCAAGGTTATAAGGACCCATATCCTCCAGTTCCCTATAGAATCCTGGCTAGAACGCCTTCTGACATGACCTCTTCTAACGAGTCATCGCCAAACCCATATGCTCGTCGAGAGCATCCTCCCGTCGACCCCAGGGATTCTATACAAGACAGGCAGTACGAAGGAATAAATTCACTCCTCGGTGCTGCTTATTATGCAAGATATGAGAGCCAGGGAGTACCTCTTCTTCCTCTCCCATCCCATCTCGAACATTCCCGTGTTAGGGTCCCTCAAGGCAATTACGGTCGTTTCGCTCCAGTCATCGATCCCTCGTTAGATACGAAATCGACCAGGTTCCTTTCTTCATCTTGACGACCATGACATGTTTGAGATCGACAACTATGTAATCGTATGCCTTCTTCTGTATAATGCGGCCGTAACTTCCTCTCCATGTAATATTTCCTGGGCATTTCCTGGTATGATCTTCTTCGTATGCTGTATTGCGATAAAATATTTTATAAAGTCAACTAATTATACCTTGAGAACACAGACTTCCATGATCCAGTTGTATAATTTTATTGGCACAGTGGTACGCTTTTGCAAACCATTGAGTTCGTCTTTCGAACATGAAATTATATAGCCAGTAGCATTGGCGCGAAAGGGCTGAATGGCAATCCAAAACGAAGGAAGGAAAAGGTTAGTAAGTAAGACAGGCGCCGAAATTCAAACCCAGTCCAGTTTCCACCTTGAAGTTCCCTCTACGCGCCCCTCGCGGCGACGAAAATCCTGCTTTCGCTTCCTTTTTTTCTTAATACCCGTGCCTCCTGCTTACTCAACAAGAGTACTAGTATTAGAAGAATGCTAGCCGTCGCGACGCCGGTGTCGTCAGCTTTTCACCGTTCAACGAAGGACATGCCGGACACAGCTCAACTAGCACGGGGCTCAGCTGGCTTGGACGCATTGCTGAGCGAGAAAGTCGAATTCGTAGAGGGATCTTCCACAGGAACATTGGCTCAACAGGGAGAGTCCAAATATCCCTACATTAACGTGCCTCCCCAAGAAGAGGTGCGTAATGCTTCAACCAGTGCTGCGTGTTATCTGCCCGCTGACGACTCATAGGACTCTCGGCTGTCTAAAACAAAAGCAACATCATCACCAACGAAAGAGGATATCAGTAAAAATGCTTTGCAATCACGGTCCCACGAAAACGCTCGCATTCTCTACGACAAGCCGCTACTTACTACCTGGGCTATGTTTCGGTCGACATCGGTGGGGTTCCATAACGGCGGCAACACTTGTTTCATGAACTCTGCACTGCAATGTTTATTGCATACACCCCCTTTGCAACATATATTGAAACAACATAATACACCAGCCGATCCCTGTACGTTTCTTTTATCCGTATTCGAACAAATTCACAAACGCTTTGTAGGTCGATTATCGGGCTCATTTTGCGTGGCTTGCAAGTTAAGCAATACAATGGAAAGCGCTTTAGGACAGAAGAGAACTGGCCCATTTCTTCCTAGCTTAATGATCAACAATCTATCACGTACGTTGAATTCCCATTGCCTTTTTCTTTTCCTTCTAACCTCTCTTTATAGGAATAGCAAAGCATCTAGGACGAGGAAGACAAGAAGATGCTCACGAATTCTTACGTTATCTTGTCGATGGTCTCCAAAAGTCCTGTCTAGCGGGCCATCCACCGTATGTCCTGGCTTTTAAACCATTCTAAAATAAATTCATTCCTAATTCTTTATTACAGAAAAATCGACCCCAAAATAGCAGAAACTTCATGGGTGCACAGACTGTTCGGCGGCCGATTACGATCTCGAGTCACATGCGGTTCATGCGGTCATAATTCTGACACATTCGATGCCATCCTCGACCTTAGTTTGGACATCATGAATATAGGGTCTATAAAGCAAGCGCTTTCAAACTTCGTTAAGATAGATCATTTGCGCGGGCAAAACAAGTACAAATGCGAACGGTGTAAAAAACTTGTTAATGCCGAGAAGCAAATGACAGTCGATGAAGCTCCAATGTGCCTTACCGTGCACTTGAAGAGATTTACGCCCTTGGGTCGCAAGCTTGGACATCCAATAGACTATGGTCATACCCTTGAGCTCCAGCCAGCTATGAGTAAAGGCCAGGCAAGTTTTCGTCTTAGATGACCTTTCTCTCCTCTCACCAAATCTTCAGCGTGGTCCCAGTTATACGCTGTACGGAGTTGTATCTCATGCAGGCGGTGGCCCCAATTCTGGCCATTATTATGCGCACGTAAAAGGACGCGACGGATGGTATGAGGCCAATGACGAATCGATTTCCAAAACGCCCGAGAATTCAGTCACTGGAAGAAAAAATGCTTATATTCTTTTCTACATGCGTAAGCAGGGTGATGCGTTAGGCGCCGCCATCGATTTGAAGCGTGGAAATGGCAATGAAGGCAAGAATAATAAGAAACGAAAGAGCCCTGGCGACGAGGATAGAGAATCCGCGGATTCCCGTCCTTTCAAGAAATTGAATACTTCACCTGTTCCCGGGAAGGCCAAGGAGGCTGGCAAGGCTACACTACCCAAGAAACCCCTTGTTTCTTACGATTCTTCTGATAAAGAAGACGAAGGAGAGGTTGTTCAGCGAGAGTCTCCTCCCGGACCTCCGAAACCTGTCTCCGGAGAATTGCCACAATCCCCGCCAGCCGCTCGGTCTTCAAGTTCTGTGCAGGCCGCCCCAAATGTGCCTTCGGGTAGCAAGCGGAAAAGTCCAACTCCTTCCGATAATGACGCCGAAGAAACCAAACGTCGGAAGGAGAAACGACAGTCCTTGAGCGGCCTTGGTGCTCCATTCAAGGTGTCTAACAATCTGCACGACGTTCGGGATGGCAGCGCTGCCAGTGCTCCATCTGGGTTCAAGCCCGTACAGCATGGACAAAGAAAACAGCAAATCGCCGGTGTGGGTTTCAATCCGAATAGGCGGTTGGTGAGCGGTATGAGAAAAAGAGGTATTTAAACCGTTTGTGGTGCCTAGCTTCCCTCCATATGGACCCTTGTATCTATCTATTTTGACTGCATTCGAGCATTATTATATTCCTTTGCTCCTCCTAGAACACTCATTATGTATGTAGGACAGTCTAGATCCTTTGGCTTAGCATACTAGATGCGTGGTCTTTTCGTTGTATATCCTTCCATGCTTTTATGTCAAACAGAGCTCTGGGTGCATTCAGAATATACAGCATATGCATTGATTCATGATAACCAAGAAAATACTTATATATATAAACAATTAGATGCAATTACAGCCTCGCTTTGACTTGCTGCTTCTGATCCTCTTTGCCCTCTTCCCACCAAATCACAGTAATCGTTGTATCATCTCTGTAATTCCTCGCCAACGGGGGAGGGATAGACACCATCTGTCGTAATATTTCGTCATTCCCTCCACCAACAGCGTTCCTCAACAGATGTGTCGCGATATTGTTGTCTTTGAACACCCATGAACCAGTCTGATCTCCAGTCTTTTCTCTTTTCTTCTTGCCATCAACGCCTTCGGTTTTTACTGATAGGTTCAACTTTTCAATAAGTTTGTCCTTCGGTATAGTTCCTTTCAATCCAGAAAGATATCCAGCAACCAAAGCACATGCATCTTTGGAAGAAATAGTATCCCAGAGTCCGTCTGTAGCCAGAATTAAGAAGCGCATCTTGGGATTCGAAGATTTCATATCGGGAGAAGGAAGTACTTCTGTTCTGAATGTCACTTCAGGCCGAGGAGTCACGTATGGAGGTGTGAATAGGGTCGAAGGTGGAGGCCGTGGTAGCGCGCCGGTTTCAGAGAAGAAGAGTCTCGATATTCTGGTTAATCGTCAGTATGAGGAATGTCACATTTCGATGATTATAAACATACTTTTCTTGAATTTCGCGACTCCATTTGTATCTTGCATCTCCGAATGCACGGGTTGGTTCAAGTCCTCCAAGCACGCGTCCTCGTCTAATTACAGTGTCTTTCTCTTCCGATGGGTGCTCGCTTTGCATCCTAAACGTTTTTATGAGCATCGTTCACGTTTTTCGGATGATAAAGGGGGTTCTTCCAATCTCTGCTTGGTAGTCACAATTCCGACAGACCGCAGGACCAAAGAAGTATATTGGGTGAATGATGTATGTACACTCGTACCTCTTCAGTTCATTAGGGTTCCTCCCTGTCTGATCTTCTGTCAAGACATCCACGATCCAAGAGCCCTTTTCTTCGTCGAAATAGCCGGCAACTGCGCGGGAATCTCCAGTGCACGCAACGTGCAGGTTGCGAGATCCAGTATCCAAGACAGCCAGTAGTGCACAGGAACCTGTAAGGGCAGCTTGTACTGCAGCTTGAGCGAGCGGATCCAGAGTCAAATCTTGCTCTTCAGAAGCTTTATCCTTGCGCGCTAGATGTTCTGCCATAATGCGAAGAGGTGCATTGATAATTTCCGAATCCAACTTGGCAAACGCTGTCTGTATAGCTAAAGAGACATAGGTCGGATCTTTATCGAAGGTTTTACCTTCCATAAGCGTTGTGGACGTTGGAGCAGGAATAGGAAGCCACGACCGGAGATAGCTTGGAATCCAGCTGGACTTGTCCGTGCTGCCTGGAATGGGTTGATTCATGATAGAGAAGAGTTCCATACCAACGGTTGGTATCAAAGTCTTAGAGATAAGTCGAGACGTATACGGACCACCATGGCCATCAAATACCGAAAATAATAACAAGTCGCCATTGGATTTGTTCGAAGTAGTTGCGTCGGCTTCCTTTGACTGCGGAGCAGAATCGCGCTCAACAACTATGCTTGAGAACGCATCTTCAATAGGGTTATTGGCAGGTAATTGCGCCGTATGCCAATTCCATTGCACACCATCTCTGAAGACGGAGCCCCGTGTCGCCAACCTCTTCAACCGTCTGTCGACCTCGTCTGGAATCAAGAGAGGCAAGCTCGTGCGTTTTTCCACTCGATTTCCTGCCGAATCGCGGCCCCAGGTTGCTATAACGAATGTTTGGTTTGCTTGTGCGAGTCGATCACGATGGGTGTAATAAAAGTAAGAAGTGCCCGCCATCGTCGCAAACGAGAGGACGGCGAGCGACCTAGCTGGATGACGACGAATAAACGACATGGACGTCCACCGGAATGGAGAGACTCCAAGCACGGGGCGTGTAATAAGGGAGAATGGATTCCTGCTAGAACGCGTAAGAAGTAGCTCTTTATTCGGGGACAGTAAGCAGTCCCTTACCGTGTAGCCAGTTAGATGAACTTCTGGGCTGACTAAGCTCTCGGAAACAAACTTTGCGGCAGAGCTGTTATACCAGTGTCGGCCACCGCCTACTGACTCACACGCGTTATTCAATTTACATGATTTATTACACATATTTTTGTCTTCTATGATGTACATGCGTACATATGTATATACAAATGAGCTCTCAAGCCATGCATATAAGTAGATTAAAGGAAGAGTCCTGGGCGTTCCTTTTAGACTTTGACGCCGATAATAGGAGATAACCATGTCTCGTAGTCGCTTTCCAAAGTAGGATTTCCGGTGATCTTCAATGCACGCAAGAGAACACGGTATTGGCCATTAGGAATAGCTGTGCCGTTGGCAAAGGCTGGTGGGTTAAGACTGAGAGTAACCCAACCATTGTCAGCCGCAGTCTAAAAAATAAACAGTTAGTCATATCGAGAGTTGTTGGGACCTAAAATACACTTACGCTAGCTTCGGCATTACGGGGCTGATAGTCGAACTCTGCGAGATTGCCAATAACGGGGACCTTGGTATAAGTTCCACTGCCGGGGTGTGTGATAGGGAAAGGAGTCCAGAAAGGGGGGAGTCCACGAGCCTCGAGCTCTGCGTCACGCTTGGGGAGGGTGATACCGGGTGCCACAATATCGAAAGTGAGCTTAGCTGTGCCGCTTGCCAATCGGTACAGGATGAGTGGGGAGTCATCGCCGACGAAGGTATAGTTGGTAGGGTTGACTTGAACGTCTCCCTGTGCGTCTAAGACAGCAGGGATCTCGACGCCGAAAAAGTAATCCGTATTGTCGATAATCTTCAGATCTTTCGCCTTAGCGGCAAGACCTTCATATGCTACGTGAAGAACTTCACCGGTAGTTGAACTTTCCACATTAATAAATCCGGAATAGACGGGGAAGACAGACACATCGATTCCCTTAGGAGGGGTAATCGATACAGCAGCAATCGCGCTACCATGAGCAGGGATGATCAAAGTAGAAGGGATAATAGTGGCGGAAGCGTATTTTGTGGACAAAGGAACAGATCCGAGAGAAGGGAAAATTGTACCCTATTATAGATGGTTAGAGGCCTTGAAAAGAATTCCCGAGATGAATACTCACAGTCTGAATGGTCTGAGCTGTACCGGCAGGGATGTGCGAAAGCTTGTATATCTGCGCCTTGCTGCCGGTATTCTTGACAGTGATGACGTGCCTGGTAAAAATTATCAAGATTTTACTTTGAAGGATTTTCGAAATTGACTTACGTTCCAGAGAAATAAGTGGTATCGTTAAGAGTAAGCTGACCAGGGGTGACCACAGTCTGGTAATTGATAGCCTTGTATGCGTTGATAAGACCAGCGCCAGCTTGCGTCAATGTTTGAAGGGGATCGCTATCGGTATGGCTGGACGGAACGGCATTCGCGGTGGTTTCTAAGATATCTCGGACGGTTTTGCCGACGGCTGTAGTCTTTCCCTTAGCCTGGAGATACAAGGCGGCGACACCTGCGGTGAAAGGAGTAGCCATACTGGTCTACACAAACAAGTTAGCTATGATTAGATCTGAGTGATATCAGGGAAACATACTCCGGATAACAGTGCATAACCACCCAAAGGAAGAGGGAAGGTAGACAAAATATTACCACCGGGAGCAGAAACAGCGGGCTTACTAAACAATAACTTAGCCAATCGATATTGGAACTATCAGATAAAACCACGAACAAGTAGAGATCGTTGGTGGGACCGTATGTGGAGAAGGTAGACATGAGACCACCAGTCTCCGAAGGAATTTCGAAGGATGCACCAGTTTGAGGGAAGGTGATGTTTATGGCCTTGCCCGCAGCGGCTTGTCCCACTAAGTATTGACCATCTTCTGCAGCGATCAACGCAGTGATGAAGGTACCTGTAGAGATGCCTCCGATGCCATTCCCGTTACTATAATATAATATCATCAGTAATGAGACTTCAGCGATAATGCATATACCTACTCATAGATAAGTGAATAACGGGCACCCTTGGCAGCGATGTTTTGCAGCTTAGTAACCTATTTATTGAAAATGTATAAGCAGGTTGCGATATTCAATAGAAAAGCTGGGGACTAACAAAAGTGCAAGAGCCACGACGGACAAGGACAAGACGGTTGGACAAATCAGGAGTGTTGGCAGGCAGAGCGTTGCAAGCATCGTTGGCCACAGTCGGATCGGTGGAAACGACATAGAGAGGTAATGTTCCGGGGATTGCCAAAGGAAGAGCCGAGAAGTAAGGCTGGAAAGGAAGAACATTGTTATTAAGTGAATTCCCTTAAAAAATGCTTATTGTCAAATATACGTACAACGGTGGGATGGTTGGAGTCCGAGGTCGTTGCGTTCTGGACAGAAATCTTAAGGCTAAGAGATCAATTAATACACCATTCAAAGACAGAGCTTAATAATCGAACGCACTTCTCAACGCTACCAACGCTGAAAGGAAAATTAGTACACTAATATAAATAATAGTGTTGAACGTAGAACGTACGAAATAACGTTAAGGCCGTTACCAGGGCTACTGGTATACCACGAGCCATAGGAGCCTTCGTTTCCAGCAGCGATAGTGACAACCTTGCCGGCTGCAGATAAACGACTGGCAACAACGCTGGCACTTCCTTCGGTCCATCCGTCGGCACCACCAAGAGACAAACTCAATATATCGGCACCGTCCTTAACACCTCTCAAAAGAGCTTCGATGATAACTAGAAATTATAACGTTAATAAAAAATTAGTATTAAAATATACGTGAAGAGACTCACTATCATCAAATACAGAGCCCTCACAACCGAAGACCCTGTAGGAATAAATGCTGGACTCGTAGGCAGCGCCGGAAATATTGTAGGTATTGCCGGGATTGGCTCCAATAATACCCTGATATCATAGTAGGTTAAATTACGGGATAGGATACACATCAAAGTGTCAAGACTTACAGCGACATGAGTACCATCTGAGAGAGAGCGAGAGAAAATGGACCGTCAGTTCTAAATCTCCACAGCAAACAAGAGATATAAAATGCTACTAACGTCCGTTACATCTGAGGGAATAATTAAATCCAGGACATAAAAAAAAAATACGATTCACTTACTGGTCGAGAGGATCGCCATCAGGGATAGGGTCATTGAAACCAGTAAAGGCATCGCCGACGAGATCGTAACCACCAGCAACCTTGTGACCAGGCCCGAAAGCACCTCCTAGGTCAGGATGCGTATAATCGATACCAGTGTCGATACTGGATAGGGTTAGATACAGCCTGCCAGTCATCAATCCGATGAGGAAAAGGACATACATAGCGATTTTGATGCCCTTTCCTGTAATGCCTTGCGCGTGTACCTTATCTACACCCTACATTTTGTTCAGCAATAAATTTTGCCACAGTAAACAAATGTCACGAACAGTCATAACATGAGAAGTCTGAACATCGACAGGAATGCCGATATTGGAGTCTTTCGGTCCAGAAGGAACATAGCTTTTAACCGGCCTATAATTGTAGTTATCTCAGAAATTAGTTCATATGATGGGAAGCAAATAGGCCTACTTAGGACCAGGAATACGAATGACGGGTCGGATAGCTTTGACACCTTGGATCTGCTGCACCTGAGCCACGGTCTAAAACAATTGAAGTTGAGAGGGCGTATGTTAAAAATGGTTCTCGTATGATTTACCTCGTCGCCCTGTAAACAGGTCACGGCTTATTAAATGATCATCATACGAATTTGATAATGTAGAACATACGGAAAGTGTCAGAGAAGCACCGACGAAGAAATCGGGGTTGTTGAATTCGCGATCGACCTTGAACACGGTTCCCCGTTTCTCGAGCGCCGAATAGAATTCCTCGTGTACCTAAGGATATGGATGTTATCAATATTTGGTTTTGTTAAAGAAGCAGCAGTGACTCACATTGACCGAGCGTTTTCCTGGCAATGACGAAATACTCTCCAATTCGACAATGAAGCGATCCGCAACATATTGCGTCGAAGTCTTGCGTTGAACACTGGACAGAGGGACTGCAGCAAAGGTACCAATGCCCAGAAGGACGAGCTTCAAGAGTGACCGAGACATGGCAAACTGCTTGGTTTTCCATTCTGTAAATATATGGTGGCTTTTAAAGCGACGGTGTCCGCGATTTTCAACGCCGAGCCCCTGATAGAAGCATGGTCAGTTCAGAGAATAATTCGTTTAGATCATGGGTTGTCGTAATAATTACGAGCAAGTTTGTGCAAAGTCGCGGGCGGTATCACTAGATGGCTCTAGGTGGGTGCACCTGCCAGTGGCGCTATAGTGGCCATGCGGGAGCCAGATCGGCCACCGTATGAAACCAACTGTCGAGTACCTCTCCGACCATATGGCAGATCTTGCTGAATATGGCGGAATTCGATAGATGAATGAAACGTTAGTACAGCATTATCTGAAGATTAAAAAAACAGTCGTTTTGTGTATTCGAAGCAAAACTAATTCCTTTCTCCATCCTTCGAAAATAATAGGTTCTTGATGCGAAATGTGGCAAAGAAATGAGCTTGAATACTGTATACATTGCGTGGAATTCGGAGTCTATATGGTTAGTGCTCCCAGTAGTGTGGTTGTAAGGGTAAATGTTAATGATATGTGAATGAAACGGCGTCTATTATGAGATAGTGAGAAACTCACGTGCTTTCATCCTAACACTTAGCTTTCGAATACTCCAACATCTTCAGCAAACGACTGAATATAATGGGTTGGATATCAATACTACTTTGGCGCATAAGGCTCTACTCCTTCGTTAACATTCTCTCCAAGAGTAATGCGTACTAAATAGTAGTAAACCTACATTGGGTGAAATGACATTTAAGGGCCGGCCCATTTCGTCAGTACAAGATGAGCTAAGTATCTATCTGCTATCTGCCGTTATCTAAGAGCAGAATATCAGAAAACTTCGTGCCCTAAAGTATAATGAGCGTTGTAAACTCATGATGCCAAGACACCTAGCGGACTTTTCATTCTTGAAAACACGGATCTGACGGGCTGCGAACGAAATTGGGGATTCATGCGACGTGCATGTTGTCATCTGCTGATCCGTTTAGTGAGCTCAAGTAAATTCATAGGTCCGACTCAGACTGGCACTCGCGGTCCGTGAGAAGCTAAGTACTATCTGCAAGCAGACCCTCCACCTATGTCAATGCGCTGTGTGCAGGGTGCAGGAGGAAGGGCGTCTTGGTCTTGGCATGAGACTACTTAACTATAACAATGAGAATTTCAGTATAGTCCAGTGCCAAGACCCGAGCGCACCCCGCCGTTAGCGCTCGGCAGGGGTTTGAATTTCGGTAAAGTGTACCGAACTATAGGCAGTATGGTACAGCCGAGGGCTACCAGAGGATTGCCTAAGGCAGCACTGTGCATATAGGTATGCTAAAAAAATGCATTATAAATTAGAGATGATGATTTGTTCTGTGTTACATATGTTTTAAAACCCAAGCAAAAGGCAGGTGTGATTCTATTATTTACAACGAGTCGAAGTATCGTATCTAGTAGTCCCAATGTAGTCCTTCGTCCGAGTCGTCCCCCATTGTACCGAGGTCAGTGCGTGAAATCGGTGAAGGAACGGGTGAGTCTTGAATGGGTTCATTTAACCATGATCTGGAGTTTGCTATACTTCCTTCTTCAGAAACAGTGAGGTGTAGAGCTGGTGTCGATTCCCATATTCTGACTTTTCCTTTTTTACATCGGATCGCAAATATAAAAGTTCTCTTTGGATCACAGCTAATTTCTTGAGGGATGTCATTGTCCCCAGGGTGAATAACATGAACAGCTTCAGAACGATCTTTCCTCTAAAAATAAAGTGTTCCACCTGTAAAGCTTAGATTAATGCCATTGCTCCGTGGATGAACATAGAACTATCTTCGTATAGTACTTACTTGATATTCGAGACACGATAAATTGATCATTATACAGGAAATGGGCTCTTTCGGTGAAAGTCACATTTTCAGCTTCAGATTTGTCTTTTGTTGACTTCTGTTCCAGTCCGGCATGGAATTGCTTATCGAGTTTCAACGTATTCCCATTTTTGGAATGACCTATGCTCCATAAATGCGGCGGTTTCTGAGAGAGAAATGACATTATATTATTTGCTAGACCGTGTGAAGTTGTATTAACGACTCACGATTCCTTCATAATTCACTATGGCTTTTGAACCGTCTCGAGAAAGTGTTACATGCTGCACTGTATTCGCAAGTGGAACTTCACTGCAAAGCAGTCAGTCAACGAGAAAAAAAGGATGGATGATGACGTACTGCTCTTCCCTGTCTGTTTTCATATTATAAACTAACCAAAATTAAACTCTGATACCTCCTGTCTATCTAGATGGGAATAAATGCTTACGAATGAGCACATTAATTGAGGTCCTATCGGATCGCTTGAGCTTTCCTCCATCTAGTTCTTCTCCCCGGTAGATCCTCTTGGCGGCAAATAGGAGACGTGATCCAGTAGAATCCACATCCGCATGTTTGATCTTCACATTGGGAAATTCTCTTCTCATTTTCACTTGACCGGAAACGTCCTATGGGGTCGTTCAAATCAACTTATCGGAATCGAATAACCTTTAGACGTACAACAAGAGCTATTGTATTGCTGTCACTGCCTTCGATAGAGAGAAAACTTGGAACATCAGACGCTATTTAGAGAAGAGAATTTAGCGTGACAGTAGCAACATTTGAGTCGATACCTTTCATACCTGGAAGCGGCAAAATAAACTGAGGCAGTGATTAACCAATGATATACCAGTTCCTTTAAAGCTTTTTCTGAAGACTTTTAATAACAAACAGCTTTAGTAATAAATATTAAACATTTAAAGTGACACGGAGGCCGATGGCGAACCATATTCCAGACATGGACGGCATTTTTCGTCCTAATCAAAATGTAGTTTCCGCAAGTGGTCCACGCAACCTGCTTGGAAGGAGGGTTATCGACAGTATACCGCCAATTAGGGTGTTTCACGTTGGCGTTTTTTGAGCATTTTTCGAGTATTTTTTCGAATATTTCTAGATCAAAAAATTCCAAAGAATATCATAAAATTTGATCCAACGTGAAACTGTAGCAAATTCTCTTTCATCCTTGGGTAAGTGTTGGGATATTCAACTTCAACTGTACTGAGAGGATAATGGTAAAATGTGCCTCATATTTTTGAGGGATGATAGACTAAAGTATGGTACAGTGAAATGTAGTACAAGAACTATCAACTAGTTAAATGGGCACACTAAATATTTCAAGGCTCTAAAATATATTCCCAAAAAATGGCCAAAAACGAGTGTAAACGCAGCTCTGAGGCTGCTTTTAAATATTTTCTTCCCATTTTTTTGGCCAAAAATATTTTGAAAAATACTCGAAAAATACTCGAAAAACGCCAACGTGAAACACCCTATTTACGCTGCAGTTTATAAGACTAAAAAATGATAAGAATATAATCACATCGGATTTGATTCTATTGCTTACTTGGGTGTTATATATGGATATCGTCCGTCTGTCGCTGGTCGCTCCCCAGGTGCAAAATGCAAAAGAACCACCATCCGGGTGGAAGCGCATTGCCGTTATCGTACTTCGGGCAGGATGATCAACATATTGAGCGCCGGGAGAAATATGCTTTAGATGGGCCTCTAAGGAGACCAAGTCTGACTCCAGTGGATCCTCACCTTGATCAGGATTCAGATTGATACTATTTCTACCTGCACGTTGCCATCGTTCTCGTGCCCAGCCGCATTGTTGATCACTAGCAGTGTTCGGCCTTACTGTGTCTACCTTTGCTGGTTCATTGCTCATAAAAAGTATTGGCATTGGCCAATTCTCCGGCCTCCGTTTCACTTTGTGTTTGTGGGGTGCTAGTAGTCATCCGAGTTTGATTACTGTTGCCAGAAAGTGCATCACTGCCAGTGAAAGAGTCCAACAGTGTGAGATTGTATGCCTTAATGAACCAGGAGGAAAATATTTTGCCCCTTGTCAATGCGTAAGTACGCTTGATATTCATTGGCGCCAAGTAAAAGTACTAATATAATCGCAAAACTGAATGCACTTGTACATTTGCTGATAACCACTAGAATGAAGAGAGTGCGATTCTAATTCAGGGCTCAGATTAGTGGACATTACAAAAGGAAAAAATATTGACATTAATACCTGGGATGTCGCAGCAAAAATGCCCAAGCCAATCAAAATGTTATCACAGACACCGCCATGAAAATAGAAGGACATTTCCGAATCCAGACCCTTAACCAAGGCGGAAATTTCACCTCTGGTGCACTGCTGCAAGGATGTTTTAACTTTGAGCGAAATTCTCCGACCCAAAAGACTTACTATATAGCGCTCCTCCACATCAAAGCAAAATAGCTGTTCAGAGCACTCGCTATGCTGAAGACTAAAGAGACAAACCACAGCCCTATGACGACTTCTTTGAGTCCTTTATTATCAATATTGTCAACTGAATACTGGATGGTCGCTGTTACAGCTGAAAAGAACGTGCAAATCGTTGCCAGTGAATTGAGATTCGATTCCTGATGTTTCTGTGATAATCGAATAGCTGACATATCTAGATGTTTTAAGCTGTTTAGCCTCTCATGTATGGAGGCATCGGTAGTGACAGCGTTTACGTACGGTCAATAAAAGAAATGAGCTCTGTTTTAATATCTTCGAGCTTATTCCCCGATTCTCCGACGGATAATTCATGGATAAAAAGCCTTACTTCTTGGCTGTCCGATTGGGCTGCAAAGGAGTACCGTCAATCCATATGAGGTGCACTAACGTAACCTTGGTTCGGCAGCATTCACCTTCAAGATACGAGGACCAATTCTTTCATATTCATATGCGTTAGAAAAAGAAAGGTGACTTAAGCAGCTATAATAAACGAACCTTCAATTCCCATTCGAGAGTCATAAAAGACTGTTTTTGTAAATGTTCATCATATTCCTGGAGAAACTATTCCAAAGCATTTCGAAGCTCCTCTATCCGAGAAGAAAGCTCGCGAAATTGTTTATGCAGGGGATGTCGATTTAGAGGCTCTGTTGTGAAAATCTGAGCATCTTTCATATCTGGGGGCGGCTTGGGTGCAATCGAAGGAAATAGAGATCTTGCATTTTCGCGGATTATCCACGAAGTGAGCTTGAGAGCTTCGCGGAGCTTTCTCGCTGACTGAACGAGAATTAATGAAGAACCGAGTCTTTGGACAGCGTCATGGAGTAATCGTAACTTAATACGAGATGAGCATCGATAATGTTTTCTTTAATGGAGAAGTAATACCTTCTGATCTAGACTATCTGCTTGGCTGTGATGTATTTCAGTACATCCGCCAATAGTGGATTTCCACAAAATAACTTACCATTCAAATCGCTTAAATGACCTTATACCTTCGCTATCAGAGTATAAAGATTGATGATCTTCTGAATAAAAAATCAATATTATACAATTATATTATATTTTCATATTCTAATTGGGATGCATCTCAATTACCTTTCTGTTTTGTATTATCGACTGAGAGCGTGTGGGAACTCTCTTCATTATAAAATATTTTTTATCATTGAGGGGTTATTATCAAAAGAGATTTGCGTACCGAATCATGAAGTTTGTCCAGCACGTCGAATACTGTCGATGACTTATTTGGTGTAGCCCGTGCACTAATATGACGTCCATTATCTCCAGAGCGACGCTCAGGATGGGTGTGTGACGTTTTAGTTTTGACTGGAATGTGCACGGTGGGTTGAATCAGATTCGCTGTGTTCAGTGGCAGTAGCATCGGACTCTGAGTCGTCTTTGGGAAGCCTCGCACTAGACAAGGGATTGCGCTAGAAGGATACATCGGTTTAATGGAATAAGCGGATTAGACCCACTGGGTACTGATGGTTTAGACAATATCGATATAATGGAGTAGTGGGAGGTAGTGGGTTCTGGTAGTAGCTGGGGAAACCTGCTGGACACTTTTGACTCTCCCAAGTTTGGCAACACAGCCTCAGGCTATAGCTGCCACGCTTTGACGTCTTCTTTTGCTTTCTCCGACCTGGATGCAGTACATACTTACACTGATCGCATCTGTTAATAAGTACTGCTTAGATACCTTTCAGCACTGCTCGTAATCGTCGGTGAAGTTCTGATGAACTATTTTGGGAACTTCGGCACTCCGGCCTAGGCTTTGATGTATGCGGAAGTGACATGCTGACATATAATTGAGGAACTGGAAACTATAGCAGACTATAGCAATACTCAAAGGTCTTTTGGATTCAGGTAAAAATACAAACGAAAGAAGACGATCCAAAAAGTCATCAAGCGAATACTCCGATAATTGGAGACAAGAAAGTCTCGTAGTCCGCTTCATTGTTTGGATCTCCAGTAATCTTCAATGCTCGTATCAGGATGCGATATGAACCGTTGGGAACCGTAGTGCTGTTAGCAAATACTGGTGGGTTAAATGCCAGGACGCTGAAACCGTTATCTGCTTGTGTCTGTCAATCGTATGTTAAATCAGAATAAGTCCTATCAATGTACCACTATAACGTACTGTTGCATCAGAACTACGGGTGATAAAATCGAATTCTGCAATATTTCCTACGATGGGAACGTTTTTGAAGGTTCCTCCAGCACCTCCAAGCGACAATGGCGTCCAATCAGAAAATATACGCCTTTCATCCAATTCACGTTGTGACAATTTCAGGTTGGACTGAACCAAGTCAACAAGGAGCTTAGGAGTACCACTTGCTAATCTATAAAACCATTAAAGACCGTACCATGTTTAAACCCAAAATTTGTCTTACCTAAAGAGAACCGAGGGGAAGTCGTCACCGACGAACGTATAATTAGTCGTGCCAGCTTGAACATCGCCTGTCGAGTTCAAAATTGCCGGCAGCGGGACACCAAAGAATTCATCCGTATTGTCGAGTATCTTCAAATCCTTCGAATTTGCAGCAAGTCCTTGATAGGAGACATGCAAAATTTCAGAGGAGGTGATACTTTGGACTTGAATGAAGCCTGAGAATACTGGGAAGGTCGTCTTGTCTACTTTTGTTGGTGGAGTGATAATCACCACAACACTCGCGACGCCATGAGGAGGAACGAGAATAGTAGAAGGAATAATTTGAACATTCGCAAAGTTCGTCGTAAGGGGAACGGGGCCATCAGAAGGGAAAATAGTGCCCTGATCCAAACTTATTGAGAAAATTGACTTAGTAATTAGCCGAAATCACGCACAGGCTGAATCGTTTGTGCTGTTCCTGCCGGCACATGAGTAACCTTGTACTGTTGTAGTTTTGACCCTGTGTTTTGAACAGTAATTATATGCCTAAAATTGTTTGAATGAGTTAAATAAATAGATCAAAGCCAATTCTCACTCACGTTCCAACAAAATGAGCTGTATCGTTCAAATTTAACTCCCCAGGTGTCACAACAGTATCGAAGGTAAGAGCATTGAACACATTGACTAAACCAGCACCTTGTTGGGTCAGTGTCTGTAATGGGCCACTGTCCGTATTATTGGAAGGAATGGGTTGTGCTGTTGTTTCGAATCGAGATCGAGCTCCACGTGCTACTGCTAAAGTCTTTCCTTGTTTCTGTAATAGAAGGGCAGAACTACCAGCCATGAAAGGGGTTGCCATACTAGTCTATAAGAAATCAAATCAACATAGTTTGTTTATAATTATAATATTTGACTTGCCCCGGAGAGGAGTGCGAATGAGCCCAATGGAACTGGGAAGGTAGAAACAATGTTGCCACCTGGAGCAGCAACAGCGGGTTTGCTGCGCAAATTATGAAGTCAGCGTGGAGATTAAAATATGCGTCACATATCACATACAAAAACATGTCATTTGAGGGCCCATAAGATGTGAAAGACGAAACGAGGCCACCAGTATCGGTGTTAGGAAGACCGAAAGACCTTCCCGATTGAGGGAAAGAAACAGTAATGGAACTACCAGCAGCGAATTGTTGGACTAAGAATTGACCATCTTGAGGCTGAATCAACGCAGTCAATGTGAAATTGCCTGTGGAAATGGCACCCAAACCACTTCCATTACTGATTGAAGTGGTTCGATAAATAAATAAAAATCATTGATACAAAGCGTACTCACTCGTAAATGAGCGAGGCGACCGCGCCCTTAGCAGCTATATTCGTCAACTTTTGAACCTATCGAAGACGTTTCAGCGTTTGGAATTAAATGCTGGAGTAAATCCACTTACAAAAGTGCATGTACCTCTCCGAATGATAACCAAAAATTTCGAAAGGTCAGGCGTATTGGCTGGCAGGGGGTTGCAAGCATCGTCCACGACGGTAGTATCATTGGAGGTAGCAAAGATGGGAAGATTGCCTGCAATTGGTAAGGGGATTGTGGAAAAGTACGGCTGCACAGACAGGTAGTAATTGGTGCAGAGTTCCATATGCTTATAATAGAACTACTTACAACAGTTGGATGGGCAGTATTTGAAGTAGTGGCATTTTGAATGGGAGTGACAGTACTAAATTATTGTTAGTGGATCCTCAAGCTGGAAAGCGAGCCTTCTTACTTGTCAACACTTGCGACCCTATTATCGACACTGATTAATTCCGTGACAATTGCATGAAAAGCGAGTAACTTACGAAATAACGTCGATACCATTTCCCGGTCCACTAGTATACCATGACCCGAAAGACCCATCGTTTCCAGCAGCAATCGTGATGATCTTTCCAGCATCCGCGAGACGACTAGCAACAACAGTAGCCGCACCCTCCGTCCAACCATCAGCACCTCCAAGAGACAGTGTCATAATATCCATTCCATCCTTTTGACCTTGCAAAAGAGCTTCGATAATGACTGGATGGAGGAAGGAGGAATGTTAATCCTCTTTTGTTTCCATTGAAATCGGATTTATAAATGGCTTACTGTCGTCGGGTACTGATCCAGAACAACCAAAGATACGATACGAAAATATTGTCGCTTCAAACGCTACACCGGAGATGTTGAATGCATTACCCGGGTTGGCACCAATGATACCCTAAAACGAATGAATTAAAATAACACAATAGTCACTGTTGACGTACAGCAACATGTGTTCCATCTTAACAGAAAGAAGGAGAGATTGTAAGAGCCTTATCTGAGACCCTAGCCGAGAAACTTACGTCCATTGCACCTGATGATACAAGTCTGATGATCTGTGCATATTTAAAAGAATATCAAATCAGACTCACTGGTCCAAAGGATCCGAATCCGGAACAGGAGTATTCGTTCCTAAATCACTACATTCATTTCTTCGCTCAATTCAATTGTTCAAGCTACGTACCATTAAATGCATCACCGACGAAGTCAAAGCCACCAGCCACCTTGAACCCCGGTCCAAAACCTCCCCCAAGGGTCGGGTTAGTATAGTCAGTACCTGAAAAGGACGAGGCCTTAATTTGAATGTAGCCTTCTGACAGTATAATTTACCTGTATCTAGACTATGGAAAAGTATACTTCAGCCCTCTGAGCCTCAGCATGAAACGTGCAACTCACATTCCAATCTTAATCCCCTTTCCAAAGATTCCTTGCGCATGCAATTTATCCACACCCTGAATATTAAATTGAGGAAATTTAAGATAATGTATATTAAGAAGACATACAGTCATGATATGTGTCGATTCGGAGTCGGCCGGCAATGCGGGGTCATGGGGTCCGGAAGGAATGAGCTTCTTGACCGGGCTAGAATGGTATCAGCATTAATTATCACTTGTGTACCGGAACAAAGAAAAATTACACCGGGCCCGGTATGCTCACTACGGGGCGGATTGTTATGACACCGGGAATAGCTGCGACTTGGGCAAGCGACTAAAAATAGACGGGTAAACATTCCGAGCTCGATCGTGGAGTTCTGCGGAATGCAAACATACCTGGCTTCCCTAAATGGAAACAATCTGTCAGCTTGGAATGCTCTGAAGATAATGCCATGCTTATCATGCTTACTGAGAGGGTGATGGATGCTCCAACGAACAGGTCCGGACTGTTGAACTCGTGTTGAACCGTGAACCCATTGCTTCCAGCACGTTTCTCAAGCTCAGTGTAAAATGCTTCGTGCACCTGCAAAAACCGAAACAAATCCACGTAAATTCCCGAAAACAAGTATCATAAAGTCAGAGGTCACGTACGTTCACCGACCGCTTACTCGGTAATGCAGAAACATCTTCCAATTCCACCACAAATCGGTTGGGAACGAGGTTCGTAGAAGAGGTCCGTTGGACGCTAGATAGAGGAACCTTTGCGAATACTCCAGCGGACAACAACGCGAAGACCAGCAAGAGAGACATCTCGATGGTACCCTGGGTGCTTGAGCTACTGGCGACAAAGTAGCTGTATATAAAGGCTCTACGATAAGATAATGCTTCTGAGATTACAACCGGAAGTGAGAGATAGTGCCTAGGAAGCGAGGTGTCCACAAGGAGCACAGACTCACGACACCTTACGACACAATGGTAGACTGATGGCGAGAGAGGACTCAGACATGCCTCTTCCACGTACATACGCCCCTGCCCATATGGCTAGACGGCCCATAATTTCTCCTGGTTGGTTAATTCAGAGTATTGTAGTGCATTCGAAGCAGAAAATAGCCGAACTTGACTTCTTTCCTAGCATAGCCTAAAATAGCTAGCATCCTGCTCATAAATCAGCATAAATCGTTAGACAGCACCACCTGCAACCTTGAGATCCTAGGCACAGTTCTCGCACTTCGATGCGGAATCTGCATCGAAAGACGAAGCGGTGAGAAAGAGCAACTTTCCATTGGGCTGCTTTTGCGGAGAGCGCCCGTTATTCGGTATGTCATTCACATACCAAGCCTTTTCTGCCTATTTTTAAGTCAATATAAGTATAATTTCTGACAAGCTACTATCACCTTAATAGACCGCGAATCCCATTGCAGCCGGAGACAACAGCTGTGTGCGGACCATCCGTCATCCGAGATAAACCGCCGTGCCCGCTGCCGCCCTCCCTACGCGCTTCAGTCTTCATACGGTGGTTTGAAAAGTCTGTTTAATCGGCCAATATATTTTAAATGACCATTGGCCTTGATTAATTTCTCATAGGAAATCTGAAAAGAGTTGCATGAGTTACTACACCCAGAATCGGTTGGGATTAGATAAATTCAGAATTCAGCCTCTGATATTCCATTTGGCATGAAGAAGAAGCCTAGGACTAGACTCGGAAGTCTTCCCTCCGGACTAGCGTTTGGACCCATAGTTACACGATTAATAGCCGGAGAACCATACACGCCCGCCGCTCTATTGTAAGTCAAAACGTGCTCATCGTCACAAGCCGCTCGGAAATAATTGCGATTCGAAAATAGTAGTTCGATGCAATGCAGTGTAGGTAAACACGTTTGACCGAAGAAAGCTCGGAGATCGGTGCTGATCCTTAACGAAGAACGAAGATCAAGGCTAGTGTTCCGTTCAACAGTCATGCAAAGCCCATAATGATGGAAGGCGTCCATTAATAGAACATTAAAGGCGTTGCGCGGCATCTGGGCCGTGTAGAAATCCCGAGCTGAAAAACATTAGAAATCCCATTCGAAAACAGAACATCAGAATCATTGTTCTCCCTGCAGAATTGGCTTAGGAAGAAAACGGGACAGTCCGCATCTATATCAAGAAATCTCGAAAGCACAGAAGCAGCCAGTGAAGTATGTTCCAGTTGGTTTCGAGACTGAAAGCAACGATGAGTGTTTTAATTGCCCAGCCGAGACAGGCGTTGCGGCGTGCTTATTTATTTGGCTCCATATCCTTCATTTGCGTCCAGATAAATAAGAAAACCATGCAAGACAGCCCATGCATCTGGCATTGATTCCACGAGGCGAGGCTAGGTGATATAATAAATACAGGCTTTAATGTATAATAAGGGTCGGCTTACACACCTACTAAGCTTATGAAGTGTGTCAGTCTTTCGCCCCATATGACAACAGGACGATGACCATTTCATTTTCATCACGCCGAGTAAATTGAATTATTAATATAACAGATTTGGTAATTTGGATTCGATGAAGCGGCCTCGGATTTCTTGTGGGTTTTTAAATCCATATGGATTGAAAAAGGCCTGTTATGCCCAGAGTCCGCGAGGCGTTGCACATGTACTAGTAGCATGGAACGGAATTGAAGACGTTTTGACTAGTATAAACTCTACTCCAAAAGCCTTTAATATTAGTGTATTTCCGAGAATTCAAGTCATTGAACACATACCGGCTGATAGCTTTTCAGAATAAATCGGAATCCCACATATGAGTTTAAAGCGGGTTGTCGATTGAAGTGCGAGAGGATCTCTTACCCTATAGGCCAAGCTATTCCCAAGTGCGCTATATCCGCTGCGAAAGTTCGGGAATGCCTATAAGTGGACACAAATGCCCCAGTTAGGTTGAATACTCAGTGTCTAGAGCGGTGTACTATTTGATGTCATGAGGTGAATAGAAAAGCCTATTATGGGATGCACATACTCGATATAGTAGGCCCGAACGGACATACGCTCTTGAGATTGTAAATCTGGGATTAGAACACGTGAATCCAGACATCGAAGAAATGGCCAAGAATAAGAGAGGTGGGGTGGCAATTTTGCTCACGTATTTGCACATATGAGTAAATCCGCGGTTTGGTAATCACTTGAGGCACAAATATTATTAGTTTGGAGCTATTTTGTCACCTCAGGATCGTCCTTATTCGAGCCAAAGACCATATAGCAGTACTCCGAGAGATTCCGAGTTGAGGCAAGTTCGACTATTCATCCGACCTTCCGGAAATGGGTCCAAACGATGTCATAATACACACTGCGGTCGATCATGCCACTTTTATAGCTGATCTAAGGGCGAAGACCATAGATATATCTGACGATATTAAGGAGATTTAGATCTGAATATCTGAATAAGCTTGACCAATAGAAGTATGCAGAGCAGCTTCAGCCGGTCTGCTGAGCCTAACCCTCTCCATGTTCCCCAGCTTCTTCATCTTGGTTTCCGTCAACGATCCGCGAGATCATCGGTTCACTTTGGTTGCTTGTCCAGGTTCAGTGTCGATCCTCGCTGATCCACCTATCTCTGAGCCGGAAAATATAACCAGCAGAATGCAGCGCTCGAAAGCATGCTATAATGGCGCGAGGAACTTTCAAGTCACTATTTCTTGGGCGGCTCGTGCATGTGATATTGGAGGATTCTCGTTGGCTGGTGGAAGCAGCAAGCCAGACCGGGGCTTTTTACGAGTATCCCTGCGTCACGACATGCAGCGGCATCATGTAAAAGCGATGTCGAGGAGTAATAATAGTGATGTGATAAGATATGATAAACTAGACAGAGGATTGGGAAGCTCAGGGAGCACTGACAAAAAAGAATTACGAATCAGCACATTACATAAGCACGGTTAGTCTATTAGCGTGACTAAAATTAGAGTACTTCCGGTTTCATTTCTCATTTAAACCGCTGCTTGCTTGCAGAGGCTTCTCAGGTCGATACAGCTCTCAATCCTCCTTCGTTTTCGCCAATCCACCACCATGTCTTCCCAACCCGTCACGCCACCAGTCGGTCCAGTAGCGCAAATCGCGGTCAGCGACGTCGACGTCGCTTTCATCGACGAGCTCCAAGCTGCACTCAACGATTCACATGCTGCTGAAGACGGGCACCAGCACCCCCATGGGCATCTTCCATCCGCTAAAGCACAGAGCTGGCGACGCAGAGATGCACCTCTGGATCCTCTGTTGTTTGCTGCGGCGGCGGCATCGGGACCTCATGTCACACGACACCATTACCACCATGATTTCTTCCCGGCCTCAATCATCGGCCAGGATTCCTCGGAGGAAGAAGAAGACATCCTGGAAGCACCCCCGCGATATGTCAGTAAGCAAGCCCCAAGAAGTCAGAGACTGAGTGAGCAGAGTGGGCTAGAGAGTCCACCACAATTGCCACAGACACCAGAGCTCGAACCCGAGACTGTATTGGACGAACCCATGTACACTTCTATAGTCAATCTGTCTCCGCCGCCATTCGATCCTTCTCCTTCAGTACAAGTACAATGCCTCTCCCGCGCACGTATACCCACTCCACACGGCCAAGTTTTCCTCCATCTATACCGCAACAACCGCGACAACAAAGAGCATTTGGCCATCGTAGTAGACCCAGCACAACTTGATACCTCAGCACCCCAATTAGCCCAGCCAATCCGGAGTCGCACCTTAGACGCTGTCTGGAGTCCTCTTGAATCCGACACAGACCGCATCGTACGCGGCGCATATATTGGGCGTCTCACACCTACTATCCACACCCCGTCAACACCACCATCAGATCCTGTAACCGGTCATCAAACACCGTCTATCCCAGCGCCTCTCGTCCGCATCCACAGTGAGTGCTTCACCGGTGAAACCATCGGCAGTATGCGCTGTGACTGTGGTGAACAACTCGACGAAGCCATACGCCTCATCTCCTTACCTTTGCCCGTATCAGGAGCTGGAAACGCTACTGTCCCGGGCCGAGGCGTCGTCGTCTACATGCGCCAAGAGGGTCGCGGTATCGGCTTATTATCGAAATTGCGCGCGTATAACCTGCAAGATATGGGTCACGATACTGTCACTGCAAACCTCATGCTTGGACACGGCGCCGATGAGCGAGGCTATGAAGTTTCTGGGGCGATATTGAAAGATTTGGGATTGGATGATATTAGGCTATTGACGAACAATCCCGACAAGGTGAAGTCGCTGGAGAATGAGGGTGTAAAGATTTCGGAACGCGTAGGAATGGTTCCCCGCACGTGGCAGTGTAGACAACACGATCATGATGTGGACGGCGTTACGGAGGTGAAGGCCATGGGCGTGACGTTGATTGGTGCAGGCGCTGCTCACGGAGAAGAGCTGGAGAAGTATTTGAGAACAAAGATCGACAGGATGGGACATATGTTGACGGTGCCCGAGGCATAAAGCCGCCTGATTGGGAGCCTCGAGGACATCCACACGACGAACAGGAAGATCAATGGCTTAGCCTCGAGACATGACGAGCTGGAATATCTATGGGTTGATTTATGAATATGTGAATTGTTGGATTGTTTTGAATAATTGATAGTATTCTTATATGGATATATATGTAGAAGTTGACTTGCATCTTTCCTTTAAATATTTATTTCGTCTTATTTTAATATTTATCTTGGCTTAACTCGTGATTTCTTAGAATTGAGGCCCTTATCAATCTGCGAATATATATGTATTTAGCATTATAATCGAACAGTTGTACTGCGTACAACAATGCAGTTCGTTCAGAGTGATGGCAAGGTGGGCCGTACAAACTCTATCGCTGACCAGGTCGAAAGGAGTTGGAGCCCTGATAATGAAGAACACTTCAGTTCCGTCGATCACAAACCAACCAACAACTTAACTCACCTAAGAACGCAATGGAATGAATGAATCCCATCCGACGCTGACAAAACAATAAGCTGAAGTTCTCAAACGTTCCGAAACAAGCCGTGAATATAATTAGTGATCGATAACATACCTTCCTAGGATCCCCACTCGAATATCCAATAGTATACAATACTCGTCCAACGATCCATGCCGCACCAAGAGAAGCAGCCGTAGTAGGATAAGTAATTCCTGAGAAAAATATGTACAATAATGTTTGAGGAAGGACTTCGAGCGTGTTCTGGTGAGCACGTTGAGCGCAATTGAAGCGCATTGCGTCCTAAAACAAGCACAATGTTCAGCTCAGTCGTCTTGACTCACATATATAACCAACTCACAGGGTTCACAGCAGCCTCCGCTTTCTCAGCGTACATCTGTGGATACTTCACGTTGGCTGCTTTCCTAAACTTCCCGACATTCATCGTTTGGAATGACATTAGCCAGCCAGTGCCGACACCGACGAGAGCAACCCATGAATATCGTTCGTGGAGGGCGAATGCGAGAACCATGGTGTTCAAGTTGGGGTATTAGTTGTGGTTCAAGGAAGAGAAAGTTTGAAGTTCGAAAGAAGAGCGGGAGGAAGAAGTACCGACGTCATTGGTTTGACGCGCGGTTGACAGGCACTGAATACCCTCGTTGACAGCACCGGTCACTACTGGTTACTACTCTTCGTTGCTGCGTGGAGAGTTTCTCAGACATATAATTGAACTAATTTTATAGATTTAGGGGATTCAATTATAGCTCATACTTAGAGTTTATGCCTGAGGAACTAATATTTTCGACGACAAACTAGAAATTCTTATCATTGTGAATTTGAGGCAGGCTGAACAGATGGAAATCTTAGAGGCTAGTGGGTCTTATGTCTATATTATATTCCACATGATTAATGCCATGGATTGGTAAATAATATTTCCAAAGAGAAACTGCAGTCTCATGATAGCGAATTTATGAATATTTTTGAGGCAGGCTGAATTCATGAATTGTACGTTAAAGGTTAGCAAGCCTGATTTCTGTACAATATCCCAATGAAGAGATATATATATATTCATGCATGTCATTCAACTACAGCGTTAAAAACAACGGTTAACCCTGTGAACTATCAAGAGTCGCAAAAGCAATGCCGCGTCCTTGCGAAAAATCTCAATCCATAGTGGGTAAACGAAACTTCGCCATCCTCTTGGGCTTCTTCGCAACAGGCTTGGGGGAAACAGGCCTCGAAGCAGGCTTTACGGCGGCAGGCTTGGGGGAAGCGGGCCTCGAAGCAGGCTTTTTCGCCGCGGCAGGCTTTTTCGCCGCGGCGACAGGCTTTTTAGCGGCGGCAGCAGGCTTTGTAGATGAAGCAGAGGTGGATGCGTCAGCAGTCGCTTTCTTAGGAGCCTTAGGAGTATTAGGGGGCTTGGGGGCCTTGACCTTAGCAGGCTTAGCCGCTGCAACTTCTGCTGCAGGGACCGCTGTCCAAGGCAGTGCCTGGAGCTTTGCGAGCAGGGCCTCTTTGGAGATGGGGCCACCCTTGCCGGCGAGAACACCGAATCCGTGCTCTTTGACCTGGCTATCATTGATACTGCATACAGACTCGTTAGAGGCAGGATCTGAGAATTGAAACCGTCGTACGTACGTGAATACGGAGGACGCCGAAGTTTTGGCAAACAGATTCTTCAGAGAAGTAAAGGTGGAGAGACTATCGCAGCATTATGATCAGAAAGAAACGGAAGTTAAGCATATAAATTCACATACCCAACCGTAGCAGAAGCGACGATTTGCCCATTTTCCTCTTTGAAGCCAGACGCGCGAATAGTGTTCACGGGCACGGGCACTGCACCCTGTATGGGCTGGCCTGCGTTGTTTTTCGGAAGACCTCCTCCGTGGAAAAGTGCCGCGGCGTTGATCCCGAGGGCTAAGAACAGAACAAAAAATACAGTGGAGAATGACAATTGCATGTTGTACTAATAGTAAAATGTTAGTACGAACATGATAATAGAGATCAGAGATATGCAAAAAATTCGCACATTATGAAAAGGATAGAGTAGTAGTAGAAATCAAAGAAGTGATAAGAGAGTGTCTGAGAATGGGTAAAGAACCGGCCTTAGAGTTCTTCATTGGTCGAGCTTGCAAAGATCATTTCTACGGATAGGGACCTTAAATCCCTTAGAGAAGCGCCCATACGTGAAATGGCCCACAGTTGTCCAGAATGGCACGCCGTGGGAACTTCGCCGTTGTGCTACGAGAACTGACCCATAACTGTCCATAATGGCACACCGTGGGAACTTTCCCGTTGTCAAGCGGCGGCTGTCAGCTCACGCTCCTTCCGAGCAGATTTCTCATGCTCCGTAAATAGAAATTTCTGTATATATGCTATTTAGGTGTTCTGATCAATAAATCCTTTTAAATCACTCTTAAATTCGGAGGAAATGCAATAAATACAGGAAAAATAGCGGAAATATTCTATTCCACTGTGATTATGTCAGCTGCTGAGTTTGGATGCCTGTGTAATGCTGTCTTTGTACACCAAAAATTATCCCAGCCTTTCTTTGAGCTGTTTAGTTCTTGAACCTCTATTAAATCTCTCTCCATCATATCTGAGGGCACAGCACTGCTCATTCCAATTTCTGAAGTCCAGGTCACACACCAGATTGGCCAGATATTGATACCTCCTAAGTGCCTATTGTTCCAGTAACTGCAAGGTGGGAAAGCAAAACTGGAATTTCACTTGCACATACACAACTCCCCCTAACACTGGCTTGGGCTATTACAATTCACAAGAGCCAAGGTTTAGCTCTGGAAAAGGTCATAATCAAATTAGGACCCTCTGACTACTCACTTGGATTATCATTTGTTGCTATGTCAAGGGTTAAGAAGCTAAGTGGATTAGCATTCAGAAGCCCTTTTCCTATTACCTGGTTACAAAAACCAACTTCTGCAATGCAGGATGTCTTACAGAAGGATATTAGACAATGGGAATCATTCCCCTTTCAATTTAATGACTATGGTGTTAATTTAGAATTATATGAATTTTCTGAATAATAATCCTTAATCAACTCAAATGTATATATTTTTACTTATCAATATTATTGCAAGAAAAACATTAAAAAGAACATTACTATAATTCAAGCACCACCCTATGAAATTGTAACATGCCTCCACTATGTTTTTCATGCCAGCCATGACAACATAAACCCCCTTTCTCTTAAAAGAAGCCAGAAGTGATGGAAAAAAACCTACTATGAAGCCAGGAAGCTTGACCTTTACCATGTGGGGTTTACTCCACATAAACACATACTTGCCATATACTGAGCTTTTTATACTGAAAAGCCTGGCTCCTAATCAAGCCCAATCTGACGATCATCTAGGAATGCACACAGCTAAAAGATTTTAATCTTAGAAAGCCTTGGAATCAACTTCCTCCGATCAGACCTCTTCATTCTTCGCACCCTTTTCTGTTTGCCCTGAAATTTGCTATACATAAAGAGGCCTATCATGTGGTAGCTCAGGTATCCATCACCCTGGGCTGATTGTGCGGAATTTACGCTGGGTGGATCCGTTTGAACATGCATTTTGGATGTCCTTAACTAGCTAAAGCATAATTATATTGCCTGTTGAGTTAAATAGAGTTAAATCGCCTAGACTTTCTGAGGAGTTGCATATCACCATGATATAGTCTACAAAACCACATTCTGATCATTAATCTTTATCCGTAACTAAGTATCATTTAGTATCATTTAGTATCAAGCTTGAAGGGTCAACTGTTCAGTAGCACAGATTTGAGCATCGCCCCACATCTGCCCACATCAACAGTATTGGGTGATGGTGCTGCAAACTGCTGCTCAGACTACTAGGTGCCGGGGCGCTTTTCCGAGTCGGCTCAGCTGTAGAGTGATGATGGTACAGTCGAAACTGTCATAATGCATAACGTTATAATGCATATTTCTCATATTGCATGGACTTAAGGTTGGAAAAATCAATTTCCCAAAAATTAGTGCTTATAATGCATGGAATTTTGCCGCTCCTGAGGCTATGCATTATGAGAGTTTCGACTGTAAATATACTCCTAACAACCATACCTTTAGATTGAGCAGGATCGAGCTACTTATGGCAGCAGTGGCCCGACAAAGACCCTGGCGCTGCTCTGCTCGACTGCTCGTGGAGTTCTTGGCATGAGACTATGGCAGGTGGGATATTCTTAAAATGAATTTGGATGTTGAGTTCTAACATGCCCTAACGACGTTCACTGTCTCAGAAGGCCATCAACCATCAAGAAGTTGTGTCAAAGAGGCTTCCCACGATTCTTTTTCATAAGCGGAAAAAAAAAAGAGACGAAATCTACTTTATTATTCTAATGCATAATATTTTTTTTAATGTGAGGTTAGCTCTGCACCAGCCGATACTAGTCACAAACCACTGACCTCTTCACTGCTTCAAATTGCTATGGTCTGGGACGAACTAATATTGGTCATTTCAGGGCCAAGTGAGGCTAAGCTCAAGCTGTTCGCCGGAGGTCTGTTGACCTTCATCATCGAAATATTGACGATTAGAAGCCTGGACTGCTCTATAATGAATGAGGCATGACCGTGACCGCAACCACCCGCAACCAGGCTGTATCGACATATTGCCCACAGATGCCGACTCGACGGCAGGAAATACGAGGATGCATACGAGATCAGTAATGAAATCTTATCCCTCTTGATAATCATGGAGCAGCACATATTTCTTGTGCCAAAACTTGCATTTGGGTGACCAATAAGAGAAATTTACATGCCACATCTTCATGAGTCTGGAGTGTCGAAAGGTCTGTCAACAAAAGATATATAGTTGATAGTTATGATAACCATTTAATTACATTATCACATGGTGTAACAGATATATTCTGTTATATCATTATATATATATGTATATATAGTAATCATATTATATATATTTAATAACTAATACATATATTAGTTATATGCACTACATCAGAGATGTAGCTATTATTAGTGTGGACACCATATGTGTCCACAACTGGCTGTATTTAGCATGCCGGCACATTAGGCGCCGGCATATATCTTTTTACCTACACCTACCTTGTACTACCTTACTCTAATAAAGCAGAGTTCAGTTAGTCTTAGGTGTGATAAGATATACCATCGTTATATCTTTTTTAACTTTCTCCCAAAAGTTCGGTATTCCCGGACAACATAGTTGTACGGTAGTATTTGGTATTCAATGGGCAATTACATTGTGTGGAAGTACCACGGGTTAGAACTCTCTAAAAACTGAAAGTTCTGATATTTATCACAACCTGTTGTGTGATTTGTATTTGGTATTCAACGTGCCAGACAGCACGGCAGTACCACGGATTTTGAACTAGAAGTCAAAAAAACCACTATTTATTTGTAGTTCTACAAATAAATACATAGACCACGATGAGTCACCACTGTGGTCCCAGGAGAACGCGGGCAGAAGAGTTGTCCGCGGCTGATATTGATGACAGCGAGCCCACTACGGGGCTCACTACGGGGGATTTGTCGATTTCCCCGTCTCCCTCTGTTGACCCCCAACAGAGCCTGCGAATGCTCCCCTCGGAGCATCCGGATGATCCACATGCGACCGCATATGGATCACAGACTGCCCCCAGTAGGGAGCAGTCGCCTAGCAGAGGAGGCGTGCGTCCCCGCACTGTCCCTCAGGGACTGAGCCCTAGCCGAATGGCAGGAGCGTCAGGGACTGCCCACCGGGGCAGTCATACCCCACCGAGAGTAGCTTCTATCACAGCCACTCAGGGACGTTATTCCCCAAGGGGAATAACCAATAGATCAGAATCGCGCAGCGACTCTGGACAGGTATCTCCTACCAGAGGAGATACCATGGAAGACTTCGTTATCAGAGGTAGCGAAGTAGTAGTACTCCGACAGGAGTACTCAGAGTTTATTACTCTGAAGGACAATGCCGAAATTGTCCTAGCCGAAGCCATGGAGGCTACGGAGCG
>KN837076.1:1207363-1303179 GCA_000827215.1 Sphaerobolus stellatus SS14
ATATGCACCATTATTACTATAAAAGTAATAATAGAACGACTCAGCCCATGAGTCGTCATAGATCAGATCAGTTTTATAAATAATCTGATCCGAGGCCAATGTGGCCTCCAAGAAGCACTGATGGGATCAGTGCCAGCCGGCTGGTGTCCGGCCCGAGGTATAAATATACCTTTAGTGCAGTTCTGGCACTTCTCTCCTTAACCAGAACCACAACGGTAGCGACCTGTCGCTACCAATCCCCCATTATGCCTGACTCACAAAAGAGTCAAGCGAAGCGCAGCGGCAACACTGCAGATTTGTTGTCGCAATTCCGCGAACAACGATTCTGCGAACAACGAGCACGACACGAGGAAAATCGTGTGGAAGTAAGTGCAGTACATGGCGCTTGCTTCGCGTACCACCCGGAGGGGTGCGATCAGTGCTCTATTTATCTAGAGCACTTACTGGAGGACATCGAAAGACGTCCCTCTATGTATGTTTTCACTAGGGATGAAATCCTTAATGGAATCAATGAGGCGTGGCCTCATATCTGGGAATACATCCAGCAATTGGATGAATCCCGTGCAACTTTCAAAAGAGAGTTGTATGACGAGACAGCCGACAATTGTTGGCTGCGCGATGAAAATGAGGATCTGCATGCGCAGATCATCACATTGGAGACTCGCATCGAGAGTCTCCAACCCCCATCGTTGAGTGAGCGCATCCTGGCGCCCACTCCCACTACCGAGTCGCCTACCGGTAATCACCCTTTGACCACTCCAGTCAAAGTTTCGTATTCGCGAAAACATCCTCGTAAACTAGACGAGAACGAAGACTTCCGGAATAAAGTCCAGAAGTACGACTCACGACCAGATCACTGGTCGCTATATATGTGGACAGCCCTCTCGGGCTGGCACCAGAATCCCATGAGCATGCCTAATGCGCTCAGGGAAGACAGCGAAGGATACTTCCTGGAACAGGATGTAGATGTCGCTGCCTGGCTCACCAAAATCATTGGTGAGCTACCCCGCCAAGCCGTCATGCTCCGCATGAAGGATGTTTTTGGTAGCCGTACCAATTTTGATACGGCTTGTATCAGATTCGACCCGAATCTGTTTTGCGCGGAGATGCATAGGAGCCGGTGGCTCACGGATGCATCCCTCCCCTTGCGCATTGGTTCCCAAATAACCAAGGGAATCAAAGCTAAAACACAGATTGAATCTGTGAAAATACCGGAAGGACCAGAGTTCTTGAAACTGTTCCTTGAACACTGTTCTCTTTCCAGAGAACAGATATTTCATCAAATCATCCCGTACATGATTCGGGATGATGAGAAGCAGCCGTTCAGTTCGGCCGCTGTAGAACGTGCCGCCTACATGGCACTTCGCGAGCAGGAGAAAGCCCCCTACAAGGGCAAAAAGCCTGCGACTGCCAATAGGCAGTCAAAGCCTTCGGTGCATGCACCGACACCAGCTAAGACTGGTGAGTCCAGCCGGCAACGGTTGGACGCGGACTCGGAATCTTATGGCCAAGCCCGTGAACAGGTGCTTCCATACAATGAAGCACCACCCAGCGGTGAACCAGATGCTGGGGAAATAGTACCACCGTCAGGAGGTGCTAATAGTACTCTACATGATGAGAGTACTATGGATATTGACCAAATTGTGGAAGATATTTACAGTTGACTGCTAGTAGCAGTCAGCTGGGGAGGATGTAACAGATATATTCTGTTATATCATTATATATATATGTATATATAGTAATCATATTATATATATTTAATAACTAATACATATATTAGTTATATGCGCTACATCAGAGATGTAGCTATTATTAGTGTGGACACCATATGTGTCCACAACTGGCTGTATTTAGCATGCCGGCGCATTAGGCGCCGGCATATATCTTTTTACCTACACCTACCTTGTACTACCTTACTCTAATAAAGCAGAGTTCAGTTAGTCTTAGGTGTGATAAGATATACCATCGTTATACATGGAATAAGTCACAAGAAATAGTCTTTAATCTTTAATCATCTCCTGAGCTGATGACTCAGAACTACTGGCATCCCCATATCCCCAGGCAGAAACAGGTGTCCATGGCCAGGCAAAGTCAGAAATTGTAGAAAATCCAACAACGCATCTTCTTTTTCCCATTTGGGGTCACGGGCAGGAGGTTTCTCGCGTGTGTCCCTCCGGAGCTGAATAGCCTCTTTATAAACCTAGAGATTCAATAGCATTCTCAATGATACTGTCAATCTTGGATAATCGGTGGAACGCACATATTCAGATTTGCCATCCATCTTAAGCAGCTCTTTCTCCAATGCCTGTGGATCTTCAAAATGTCGGAGTGTTATATCATCCCACTCCTTCTCGGGGTCATCTCGTTCAGCTTGCGCTCTATAATTTGGTCCATCTACGTTAATGATACATTGATCCACATCGATGATATTGTAATCCTGATCTTCCACCTCAGCTTCATCGTCCGCTTCCTTAGCTTTATCACGAAGCTGTTCGTGATGTTCCATTTTGGCATGGAGGATTGTCCGGGCAAGAGAGATCAGAGCATCTCGGGGATATAGCAATGTTCCTGTAAAAGGTGCAACAGAATCTGGAGGAGTGGCCATCGAGCGTGAAAGGAAGAGTTTGGAATATATAATAGGAAAGGATGGCAGAAGACGAGAGAGATGGAAGAGAGACGGTCGGATGGCACTTGACTCTATATATGACGGTATCAATTTCATCTTTTGGCTCCGCCCGGACGGTGTAAGGGCAACCCTCGAAGCCGAGCAGACGTCACGCAGAGCTAGCAGAGGGGAAATCCAAAGATACATAAATGAATGAAATATATACAAGCGACGGGAATCTCACCTAGCAGAGGGGAAATCCAAAGAGAAAGACTTGGATTGCCTCTGCCAGAGTGAGCCCACTATATACCGTCCGGAAACGGGAACGTAAACCCCGAAAGGAAATGAACAATGATCTGATGAACTCGGAAACAATAAGGAAGGGGAAAGAACCAATCAGAAAGAAACAAAGGAAGCGGAAGTAAACGGAGAAACAATGAAACGATACCGACGGCCGACCGGCGCTAAACAACCATCACTCATGCGCTATGACTACATGTGCATATACCCTCCACCAGATGACCATTGTCTCCAACCAAACCTCCCACTCTCCGGCCACAGGAGTCGACGAATGTGTTGAGGGTGAATCCCGTACGGAATCGCTCCCTGAGGGTGGTTGACACGAGGGGTAGTTCCGGACGGAAAGGTTCCGGGCGGAAATCTAGGGGCGTCCCCTGACAGACGGAAGCTGATTTAAAGACTTTGATCGCAATGATCGCATCAACTTCTCACCATCACAACTCCGTCAGGGCTATACAGACAGATACAAACCTTTACATTGTCATACAAATGACAAATGTGTTAAAAAAACATACTCTAAGATAAGAAGGAGAGTACTTCCGCTGCCCATAATAACATAAAAAGGTCATTATTACTCTTATATTCAAACCATATCAATAACTTTATTTCTCGTATACTTACTTATCTTGCATATACATAGGTTTTACCAGTCTTAGTAGCGATGGGCGGCTTCCTCCATTTCCTCAGATCCATCATCATTCTCAGGGCTATCGCTAATTGCAGGATGGGATTTACTTGCCTTGATATTGGATCCCTGCCGGGCTTCCACAACGTTATCTTGCTTCCACCAAGTGGCGCCATCCGAATTTAAGATCGGCTGCTCGTCTTAGCTTCGCTCTAATGGCCGACGTGGACCGATTCAAAGATCAAAACGAATTTCCTGTTCCACCAGGGATACTATATCAAATCTTATACCTAGCAGCTACATATAATCTGTGTGATCAGTGTATCGTCTCTTCGAAGGACTCACGTTTTCCATCATGGAATGCCTTCATTGCCTTTTCACAAGTGTGTCAACAATTCCACGAGGTATCTTTGACACTGATGTGTGTGATGGTTCATGGGGAGTTGGATGAGCATGGAAAGTGCGTTTCTCACTTACGTCTTGCGAGCTGAACGTCGGAGGTTAACTTTTTTTTTCGTATTATTTAAAGCTTTCGTTTCGATATCTTATTCTCAAAAATAAAGAAATTATGGCAATTTAGCGCAGCCCTATATGAAGATGACGACTCAAACCTGGTCACTCTTCAAGCAGAAGTAGGTCCCATCGTCAGAGCTGGCAAGGATCCTCTTCTCAGTGCTGAAGACGAACGCTCCAGCTGGGTTCCAATAAATTATCCGGGCGTGCTCGAAGTATATTGGAGAGGCATAGTTTATAGACTCAAAACATGTGCAATGCTTGACGACCGTCTCAGTCTTACACCGCCATCTGGGGTAATAATAATATTACCCATCGACATGGTCTTGGATCAATGATCCATGTGCAGAAAGTCTTTGAACAAACTCACACAGCAACTTGCTGCAATGCTGAGGGATGTACTACAAGATGATAGCTCGGGAGAGTCGTTCTTAATCGAAAAAAGTTTGGTCTACCTCGCATTATCCGTCCTAATTAATTCTGGTGGTACGTGTACAATCGAGGAACTGTGAAAATCAATTGACGATTCTGTCGTTTCTTACAGCATGATTTACTCTGATCGTCCACCTTATAAGAAGGTTATTCCCCAATAAATTTGAAGAGAAAGTAAATCAGTTACCATCTCGATTGCAAGTAATATCTCAAATTCCAACTAATTTAGCAACTTGGACGATTTTTATATCAAGGCAGAAGATTGTCTGTTTGACCTTGTCAGATTCTGGAAAGTCGCCACAGATCCCAATGACACCAGGTCTATCTGAGTGAGTCAAACGTCGTCGGAGGTTTACCTCGTCTTACTACCATACATATAGGAAAAATTACTATCCTTGATAGAAGAAGCCATCCAGGAGCATGGTCTAATACAGGTGATATTCTTCACGGAGAAATTTTATTACGGATTTGTGTCCTTTATAAACACCTTCGAGGTCACCCCGCCGTCATCATCATCATCGTTACTGTTCTTGTCCTTACACAGTACACACCGAAGTTTGGCTTGAGTGGAAGGATCTGAATATGACACAATTAATTAATCAACCCAAGCCTTTTCCTACTAAGTAGCTAGTACATAGCATAATAGTGATTATAATTATTCTCGATAAAGATAAAGTACATATACGAAACAGGTATTATGTATGTCTATTTATTATATCTACATAAGTATAATATAAATGGAACTTGAAGAGCCAGATTAGGTTGTGGCGCCACATGGCCTTATCGCACTAGATTGGACTTGGCACGTAGTGCTATCTTTTCCTCCTCTTCCTCCTCTTCCTCCTCCTCCCCAAAGGCAGCGACGGCGGCTGCTGTTCAAATCCCTGCCGGGCTTCCACGCAACTTCATCCCACTTCCACCATTTATAACGAATTTAAAATACCCAGGCTACTCGTCATCTGTCATAGTCTTTCGTTCTAATGTCAGATATAAACCGATTCAAAGATTAAAACGGGCTTCCTGTTCCACCAGAGCTTCTAGCTCAAATCTTATGGCTAGCAGCTACAAATAATGTGCATGACAGTGCATTCTCTCCTCCAAAGATTCACCTCTCCCGTCATGGAACGCCTCCATGACCTTCTCACAGATGTGTCGTTTGTTTCGGGAGGTGTCTTTGGCACAGTTCTGTGGGATGACTGAAGGGAGCTGGACGAGCATGGAAAGTGCGTTTGTTACTTTCGTGAGTTTCCGAATCGAACAGAGGTTAACTTGGGCTTGTCTGGATTTTTGAAGCTTTCCTTTCGAGTTCTTATTCTCAAGGATTTAAAAACTACGGCAACTTAGCGCAGCTTTATATGAAGACATCGACTCAATTCTGGACACTCTTGACGCAGAAATGGACCTCCGGGCCGCCTTCGACGTCGCTGACGACTCAGAGCTTTCTCTCAGTTTTGAGGAGAGAAGTTTGAATTGGGGTTCAATGACTTATCCGGGTATGTGCTGGGTATATTGGAGAAGCATATTCTTTCGACTCTCAACATGTGCACTGACCGGCGACCGTTTCAGGCTTACCCCGCCATCTGGGGTAATATTACCAACGGAAATGGTTTTAGAACGATGGTCCAGGTGTAGAGAGTCCTCAAACAGACCCCTCGAGGAGATAGTTGAAATTCTGAAGGTGTTATTGAAAGAGAACAACTCAGGGGAGGCGTTTTTAATGGAGAGAAGTATGGTCTACCTTGCATTCTCCGCCCTATTACATTATGTTGGTAAGTGTGTAATCAACTCGGAGCTAGGACCACTGGGTAATTTTTCTTTTTCTTCTTCTTTTTCTTACAGCATGGTTTACTCTGACCGGGCACGTTATAAGAAGATTATTCTCCGATGAGTCTGAAGAGGAAGTTTAAATCAGTTAATCTCTGAATATCAAATCTAACTCATTTTAGCAACTGAAACGATTCTTGATACCCATTTTAAGACAGAAGATTGTTTATTTGACCTGGTCAAATTCTGGACGATCGCCACAGATGTCAATAACACCAGGTCTGCCCGGGTGAGTCGAACGTCGCGGTTATCCTCCAATGGTCTCGTCTTACTAGGAAGCATATAGGAAACATTCCTAACTTTGATAGCGGAAGTTGTTAAAGAACATGGTCTAATACAGGTGATATTCTTTACGGAGGGGGTTTATCACGGATTTATGTCCTTTTGAACACCTTTGAGGCTATTTCGCTGTGATGGGCAACTGTTATCCTTCTAAGAAATCTAGCTATTTCATTGATAAGCAAATTTTTCTTTTTCACAATCTGCACCTGGAAACTCCTGTATATCTGACTCAAATATCCCAGTTCCACATGTATTATCTTATTTCGTCATGCATATATATATAAATAAATCAACAGACTGAGACTCCTAAGGCCAGAAGCAACACACTTTGAAATAGCTTACTCACGCATCGAAAAATCACACCGACCGAACGCAGAGAAAAATAAAGCGATCTATTAAAAATTATTCAAAAGACTATATATGTCCTCCCTCCTATTTTTGATTTTCAGCGAGATAAGATCCGTCGTATTTACTGGGAAGCAAGGAAGAGCTGGACAGCGGTCCAAGTAGCGAGGACTTGGAGGGCTATTTGAATAAGTGGTACTTGAGTAAACACTTCACATAAAAATTCAAAAAAAAGGTAGACTCACCGAGTCCAGTAATCATCGCAGGACGAGCAACGCGCTAGAAAAGAGCGAAAAGGACGTTATCAGCCACTCGTGCTCATCCCGTTTCGAGGGTGGGAAACAGAAAACACCCGGTTCACGCACAGAACCCAAGCGAAAGGATGAAAGTAAAACGGAAAAAGACGCGCAAACGTACCTTAGCGGGATCACCAGAGCTGTACCCAATGGTGTAGACAACACGGGAGAGGATCAACGCAGCACCAATGCCGGTGGCGGCAGTGGGGTATTGGAGACCTGAGAAGAGGATGCAGAAGATATTCAATGGGAGGGTCTCTAGGGTGTTTTGATGCGCGCGTTGGGCACAGTTGAATTTTTGAGCTGCCTAAAGGACATGGTTCGTGTAAGTACCTTATGAAGGCGGTTGTAACATGCAGACGAACCTTGTTTGTAGCAGCCTCTGCCTTTTCAGCGTACACTATGGAAAGAACAAGCCAAATTAGTGTCTTATCCCACAAGCCCATCCATGCAGCTAAATGTACCTTGAGGATACGTAATGCCTGACAATTTCCTATGCCTGCCAACGTTCATAGTCTGGTACATGTTGAGCCATCCAAGGCCAACAGTGGTGAGGAGAACGAGAGGGTAGTTATCGGGAACGGCTAATGCGAGGACCATTGTGGTAGTAGTTGTTGCTAGAGGGTAGAATAGAGTGTGTGTAAACTATGACCGGACGCAAAACGGCACTTATAACAACGCGGGGAAGAAGACTTAGGAACACGATGGAAGGTAGTCTGAGATCATTTGTCGCATTAATTGCCACACACACGTAAGCGTACACGTAGCATAGGTGTTTGGCAACCGCAGTGTCAGTAGCAGCGCGTCCTGGCGGCATGTCAGAGCGTGTCTATCAATCAACCAGTACCAATCCGATGCTTCTACATTCCTTATCAGGCATTATGGCTTCTTGTGGGGCCTTGTAGAATCCGCTGTCCAACGGCTTGGAACTTGAGAATAGAATATCATTGGTCATTATGAGATATCTGACAAAGAAAATATATATTGTCCCGTTCTGCCGAGGGACACGCCCAACCAATCAAATCAACACATACAGCCTCCCATTTGTTTGTCAACACGAAACAAGCACCCATGCCCACCCCCACTTCCCTACTTCCACCCCTTTTACAAGAAATTAGCAAGCTTGGCCGCCGCCTCCCGCGCATCCAATCTCCGCGGTCCAACATGCATACTTTGCGCCAAGGGATGTCCTCCACCCTGTGGAGACAAAGGTCCCTTTCCATTCATTCCTGCTCGTCCAAAGGTCTGTGATTGCGAGGTATAAGAGTACCCTTGGGCTTGGGTATATCCAGGCTGCGGTGAGGGCTGTCCTTGTATGGGAGGCGAAAGAAGAGGATCGGACACCTCGCTAGCGGGACCAGACCCACTTGCAGCTGCAGAAGATTGAGCGGTACGAATCGAAAGCTTACTGGGCCCAATAGGCATCCCAGTAAGCGGGTCTACTCTCGCTCCATCATCTCTCACCGGTGGAGCGGGCGATGGCGAGACCGGTGAAGAAACTGTACTCGTCCTATTAGGCGTAATAAACATACTCTTCGTTCCTTCCAAATGGTTCGCATGCGGGAACCTCTGCGCAGGGAATCGACCTGGAGTCGACGGTCCCGCACCAGGCGAGCTCTGTCCCAGTGGTCCTTGCGCTGCTGATACAGGCTGTATCGGCGCTGGTTGTTGGGACTGTTGTGGGTAATACGGCTGCTGCTGCTGCTGCTGGTATGGCGCGGTCGGCGGGCCTGGGGTCCATGGTCGACCCTGATGTTGCTGTACGATAGCGCTCTGCGTCTGGCTAATAAGCCTTGCAGGCCCATTAGGTGGCGTAAGTGGCCTGACGGGAGGGATGATCTTTACGGGCGCAGGTAAGGGTGCTTTCTTCGCTGCGTTTAGGAAGTCGGGCCTTAGAGCTTCCAATTCACGCAAGAGTTGCTTTTCGTACATGATGGTCGTACGTGCATGCTCGACGAGGACCATTGTGACGTCTTCTTGGGAGAGCCTAGAATGACGATGCAGCGCGCGGTGAAGATTTTGAGATATGCCATCAACGCGGCGAGCGAGGAGGTTTTCATATTTTGATGCCTAATAATTAATGAATCGTGTGAGTATTATGGTTGTAGGAGGAAATATGAGTGTGTACCTCTTCAAGCTCTTCCAACGCCTCGTCGACCCTATCGGGCCTAATATTCGAACTGGCCTTCAACCGTTCAATCTGTCTCCTCTTCGCAATCGTCGCTTTCACCGCCGCCTGATGTTCCTCCAATACCGCCGTTCTAGACATCAACGTTTCCTATCGGGCGGACAACTATTAGCGTGAGAGAGTATGAAAAAGGAAGAAATAAACACACCTTTCCACTCTTCGCATTCAATCCCTGATACCCCAACGAATCGCCCAACATCACACACTCGCTCATTGCCTGCGCCTGACCCAGATCCGACAAGCTATGGCACGTGCGTCCGAATTTCTTAAGCGCAGCAGCTAACGCTGGCTGTCCTTCCCCAGTCGACACATTAATCAGCTTGTTCCCCATTTCGACATGGGCTTGTGCGAGTACTACCAAATAAATGATTAGCACATTACATTGCCTGTAAAGGAAGAGAATATAATTACCTCGTCTCGATCTAGCCAACTTATCAACAGCCTTCGCAGCATCGAAGTACTGCCCTTCCAATTTAGTCAATTCGAAGCGCGCACGCTGCAGTACTTCGTCTTCATCAGGGACGCCGCGCTTGATAAGGCTGAAGCCAGTACCCGCTTTGCGACGTGGTCGGACAGTGGGTTGGTACTACATAAATATTGTATAAATAAAAGTAACGAAAGGCGATGGGTGGACGTACACCAAAGTCACTCTCGATGAATAAGCGCAGTTCCTCGTCTTGTAATAAGATTGGATCCTCACAAATCCGGCTAAGCCAGCGTTGGAGCATTATTTTCACAAGGCGGTCGTCTGTAATACAATCCGTAACTGAGGACATAGTAAAAATAAGAAATATACACACCCTCATCATCGTTAGCGGCCGACGTCTGAGCAAGAGGCAAAGCGGGTATAATCGTCTGCGGGTTGCTCCAAATGATCTGCTCTGCGAACTGCTGGAACTCGAAGTAGGATCGGGATATGTTGCGGTATGTTTGGCCTGTGAAATTTGGCAAGTTCGTCTGTGATTATCGTGCATTAGTACTCCTACAATACAAAGAGGGCGAAAGAATGATAAGGGGGTACACACCTGCGCATCAAATCTAATTAAGATGTCCCTCCTATTCCTATCCAGTCCAATAATCCTGACTCTCAAATACGGGTCATTCTTCTCCAAACTAACTCCATTGGACGTCTTATTGGCGACAGGTGAAATGAGGCCGGGCTCAGGCGCACCATATACTTTCGGTTCCCTTCCAAACGGGCCTGGATGAGGTCCGTCCAACGGGTTTGCGTTGATAGTCGAAATAGAAGGAGACGTTACACCCGTGCTTATGCTTGCTTCCATGCTCGCTGTTGCAGTCGAGAACGTAGACGTTGAAGCTGACTGCCATGCATCGGCCTCGGGAGCGATGTTTAGTGGCGGGGCATGTACCGCCGACGCTGTGTGGGGAACAGAGGGCCAGCCTGGGTTGGACTCGGTATTGAAACCTGCACTTAGTGGGTCGTACATGGCAGTGAGGAAGAACTGGAAGTTAAGGACAGCGAGATAGAGGAGGACTCCCCAGGTGGTGTGCCGTGGCTGTTAACGCCGGCCTTGCCGAACGCCCAAGTGTGACCTTCTTCCTATAGATGTCAACTGTGACAGTTGGAGGACCCTTGCACTTCTTTCTCTCTAACCACGACCATCCCAGTACTAATTCCCCTGAGGACTGGCAATCCTCACCCATTTGTTGAGAGAAAGCTTGGGACCCAGATTAGGGACTTCTTTGAAGTGTCTGCCTAGTAGAGGAATCGTCCTTGGGCCCGCTAAGGGTTGAGCTTTAGCTTTAGCTCGATTCTTGGGCTTGAGGTGCGACTTGAACGGTGACTCCACTTGCTCGGTATGCCTTGAGCACCGACAGCAATGGCCAGAGGGGTTGTGGGATTTTATCCATTGGAACAGGCCGGATGGGAAGCTGGATACCTTTCAGCTCATTCTTCACATTTTGACGCTTTCACCTGGTTGCTCTTCGAGCTGGACTCACGCTTCGGATTAACCTCAATTTTTTCTTTTGTTTCACCTATATGATTCTTCTTTTTCTCATTTTTCTTTGCTTAGCTCTGCGCTTCTTCGTTCTTTAACAAGAGCAATGATTAGGCAAACGAAAGTAGAAATATTGATATCAGATCGTCGAATTTCAATTTAAATATGTTGGACCCTCACACTGCATGTATTTTTATAGTATGCTGTGGGTGTTGTCAGAGCTGTAGGAGAGGAGATCCGCGTTAATGATGAAACAGACGTTTAGCCAATCCTAAAAGACTCTGCAAGTTCGTACTGGCAGCGTCTGAATACCGTGGTCGATCTCGGCCTTTGTAAGGAGATTGTTCATATATACTCAGTAGGGTTGAGAGCGCGAAATACTTAGTAAAACAACTTCTTACACAGAGTTGTTGCTGAGGCTTGCCAAAGTTGGTCATTCACGAATCAAGACGTTGGAAGCCCAAAACTAAGAGCTCAATAGTGACGAAACCCAGGAAAACGATGGTAGCGGTATGGTAAAAGGTGTAAGATATAAATATTAGCGCCCGCATGCCCCATACCACTCCCGTTCTCGCTCCCCTCGACCTCTTCCAACGTCAAGGGAACATTCTTTATTTCTTCAATAATAAATTCCAACAGATGACAAATGGATTCGGTTCTGATACAAAAACCTTGGGCATGGTATAGTTGAGCTTTGTGCTATCTATAACATCTGGGCAACTCAGGTATGCTGTATTCCCTTCGACTGAATTTTGAGATGTTTAAATCCGTTAAATGCAGTATCGAAACTCGAATGCTAAAGCACACCGCATTATTCCGACTCTAGACTGCCGGGGTGGCTTACCGTGTCCAAGTCCGAGCCACTTGGTATGGAGAATGAGGATACCTAACTATTTTCATATAGCTGTGCCCTGCAGCTGAAGGCCGTACGTGTTACAGCAGCTGAAAAATTCGGTAGACTAATACAGAGATAACTTTGTTCAGCCAGCCTCCAGCCATTATTTTCAGAGTGATTACTCCCGGATGGATGAGGAGTTAAAGCCGGCGGGATTGAGGAACGCCGGCGATCAACGCGCTCTGTTGATTCGAAGCCCGCTGGGTTTACATTGGTCGATGGCTCTGCGTGGCTTAACGTCACAGCTACCACCGCCACCTAACCTTTCCATTGCCCTCTCCCGATACAACCGTAGTTCAATCAACTTTGATTTAATTAAAGATTATACTTCTACCGCAATGGAATCCAAATCATTGTCAGATTCTCCATCCAAACACTCAGAGGATACGCAAAAGGAACCATGTACGATTGGTCAATCTCAATCTCAATGTAAGTCATTCCGAATGTCTAAGTTTCTGCGTTAATGATCTTTTCAGCCTGTGACGAAATGGTCTCTAAGTTATTACCATATTCCCCGTGTAAGACTTCAGACGGTACGCAAACGGAACCATGTACGATTGATCTTTCCCAACCTCAATGTACGTTAATCCCAGCATTTGACTACGTTACTTCGATAATGAGCCTCAAATGATTCACAATTCAAAGCATTATCAGATTCTTCGTCAGAGATCTCAGAGGACAAGCAAAAGAAACCATGCGCCATTGATCACTCTCAATCTCATAGTAAGTTACTTCCATCGTTGACGACGTTTCTGCGTTAATGAGCTTCCAAGATTCTGTTGAAGCATTACCAGATTTTCCATCAGAAAGGCCACAAGATTCTTTAAAGAAGCCATGTACGATTAATCTTTCTCAATCCCATTGTGAGTCACTTCCAGTGTCGACACTAAGTTTCTATGTTTATGAGACACCATCTAGATAATTATTTCCCTCTCAAGGGTTCCCATATATTCTCATTACAGTCATTCATTCGTAGGATATATCGGAAACTGCTCCCACTTCTTAAAGCTCATGGCCGACTGCGTTACCCAGAAACAACTAGTTCTGAGGTTTATCGACTCAGTCCAAGGCTTGCTATGAAGATAAACATATGTGATCGTCTCTGTGAAGCGAATACTTTACGTTTTATTCGGGAAAACACAACCATCCCGGTACCGATAGTCATAGACACCTGGACTACAGATGAAGGTTCTATAACCTTAATGGAATGGATTCCCAATTGCCGAACAATACGCGACTGCTGGCCTACTTTAACCCAGGATCAAAGACAGAATATAGGAAGAGAAATTCAAAGTTATGTTGATCAACTCCGGAGTCTCCGGCGACCTCCAACTTCACAGCAGCTTATAGGACCTATTGATAAATCGCCCTTTTACCACGACTGTGTCTTGGCTAATACTTGCGAGCCGTTCGCCTCCGAAAAGGACTTCAATGACCTACTTGTTTCTCGAGTTGAAAAATTCGCGCTCATGGCCGAAAGCGCGAGAAAGAAACTTGAATGGATACAGGGCAATCTACGCGATGATCATCGTATATTATTCACGCATGGAGATCTTAACCCTACAAACATCTTAATCGATCGGAAAGGCAATGTGGCCGCCATCATTGATTGGGCTATGTCCGGGTGGATGCCGGAATACTGGGAGTACGCAATTTGTGCCTTCCTCACCGATGGCCTCGATGGATGGTCTGAATACGCCAAAACGATAACATATCCCGATGATATACAATTGGAAGTGCAGAACGCCTTCGTTGAAATGTATGGATATGGTCCGTGGTTCGTTTAACTCTGGTATCCTTCAAAACGGCAGTTCATGACAAAGAAAGGAAAAATATAACGGTATAATTCTCTCTATCATTCCAATAATCACCACTAACCTGCTAATCTCAGTGAATATAGTGCTCCAATTTCAAACATCTAACATGTTCACTCACGACGTTACTTCTTCTTCACCTTCTTCTCTGCATCAAGACGTCTCAACAGTTCTGCATGATCCATAACTTCAACATCGAAGCCTCCTTCATAGAGTCTACCCAAAGCATCCATTATCCAATTCTGACAGTTCCATCCAGCATTGACACCGTTCGCAATAGGGACTGAAGCCAAGATGTCCTCGAATTGCTGGTCACGGTTAGTAGGAATGCTGCCAACATATACCATTCCTTGAAATGTCTGTGACTTCTTTGGGGTTTTCGTAGGTCGAGGTGTGTATGTATAGGTCCCTGGTGAACCAATAACATGGTATGCCATAGCGTCAATGTGGCTTTTGTTCTTCATCAACAGGAAGGACCAATGCCAGGCACCTCGTAATCCTTCAGCACCATAATGCGCTATGTACAGAAGGAAGCTTTGCGACTCCTGAGCCTGAGGTTGTGAATGACACGTGCCCATAGTGGTAAGGGGACAATGTTAGTGGCGGTCGGAAGTTGGGCTGTGGTTTATGTGGATGCGAACCTTATTTGTTTATAAAGGAGGGCAGTGCGCCTGTTGTTTCTTGAAAGCCGTGTCGTGGCATGCATCGATGAAAATTCGGTAGAATGATAACCTTGTATTAAGAATTACAATTGTTCTTCTAGCCATTTTGAGCTTCGATTGTATGGTCTCGTCGCAGAGCGTTCTAGATCCGAGTGGATTTCTTGAAGATATGGTCGTTGGGAACTCAAAGCTCAGTACGCGAGCAACAAATTTGTCACGAGTGGTGTACTATTGGAAAACGCATTGCTTGAAAGAAGAACGATAGCTTTTTGTACATCAGAGATCCGGATTCTAGTGAGCGATCTTGGTGTTAATCTTTTGATGGAAGCAAACAAACATGAGGTTCGTAGATAAAAGAACAAGGGGCCAGGAAACATGAGACCCTGCGAACTACAAAACCTCATGTTTCCCGGGCCTAGGTCCGAGATCGTTGATGTCTAACTTAACTAACATCTTAAATATGAAATATAACTAAGAGCTCAGTCATAAAATTATGAGGTTCTGCCTTTGAGTACGAGTGTCCATCTTGAGACAAGAAATATACCATTTCGTGATGGAGGAAAAGCGAGACTAGCTCAATAACGTTGGGTAGCTCGGTTGGAAGGGCGTCAGACTGTATAATGGTTAACCTTTATCTGAATGTTATTGGTTCGATCCCGGTCACGGAGATTTGTTTTGCACCTTTGGCCTCAGTCTTACGAGGAATTCTCTATCTCTGTATAACCTAACCTATATTTATTCTTATCACAGTGGTTCGTTTATCTCGACGACGTACCGTACGCACCAACGTGACTCCACCGAGAACTTCCTGTACCCGAAGACTTTATGCACGTGTGTGGTTCATATGGGCCATGCAGATAGTATATATGTAAGCTCAATATGTGGAAGGGATAGAGAGGAGGGACTTCGCTCACAATCTCGTCAGGATGCTCTTCACCGCCTTTGTGCGCAACGTTCTCGCCGTCCAAGGGCTATTCAGTGTTTCTTCCGACTACGCACTACCTTGTACGTTTTTTCGTCGAAGTGTTCCGTTTTTGAGCCTAATTCATTCATTTGATTTGAATTCAAACAGCTACTCAAAGTCCTAACCCGAACGATCTAAATCCTTATCCAACCAAGCCACGACTCACCTTCAATCCAGATGGCACTTTCAAAATCGTGGTTTTTTCCGACATGCATCACGGTGGAAACCTTTGGTATTCTTGAGGACCAGAACAAGACAAGCACAGTACGATTTTGATGAAAAAGGTTCTTCTGCAAGAGAAACCTGATTATGTGTTAGTCGCCTTGCTGAGGCATGTAAATAACTCGACTTACTGCATTCGTACTTTATAAACCGCAAGAGAAGCAGATCTCCGTCTTACTCTCTTAAACAAATCTATTCACACTCTTAGGGGGCATTCCGCCCACTTTTCTCAGTCTAAAATTCTCCATCTTATATATTGTACTAATAGGACCATAACTCCGACCCCTTTGAGCGTGACACAAAATGTTCGAATGACTTTTGCACCAAAAGGGCCCGTGATGCGTGACACCACCCTAAATAGCACCAAGACAAAAATTGCACCCAGAGGTATTCGAACCCACAGTATCAAACACTATCACAACACTACTGCTACTATACCAAATTCACTTGATATACATCCATTCAGATAGACTATTCACGACGCAAATGTCTTAGGGGGCGAAAATAGATTTTTTTGTGATTTTTGGGCATTTTTTCGACCATTTTTTCGGCCTCTGGAACTTCGTTTGACTTTAGCACCAAAGGTCTGTGTGACGCGTGACACCACCCCAAATAGCACTACACCAAGAGGGTCCGTGATGCGTGACGCGGAGTTACGGTCGTATTAGTACAGTACCTCGCTATCAATTATTTCTTTATTATTCAGTCGAAATCTCCTAATAATAAATCATATGAGTATTTTGCGGATACCGTGGTCTCCCCGGTAAAATTTTCATATATAATCCTAATATTTTCAATGCCCAAGTTGTGCCAAAATAAATAATACCGCTATTATTTTCACGCCGAAGTGGTGGGAGATTACATAAATATTACGGCTATTAACCGGCTATCATGGTCTTTCAATCAAACATGTGCGTCATATATACTCTTCCATCAACTATGGGTAATTAACGAGCAGATTTCTGCCAGTATCCAATATCTCAGTGAAAAACTCAAGAAATAACTTTATGGTAAATAATTTTGATATTTCAACCACTTTTAAATTAAACCGGTGATTATGTCAAAGAGCCGGTAGTGAATATTCATTTTCCTCAATAACTCTTGATTATTAGGTAATTAAATAGGACTTTGCTCGGGCATTGGCTATCTAACAGTTAAGAAACATTCTTATTTGTCAGTTTATTTACTCATCACTAGGTTAATCCAGGGCCCAGGCGAGATGCACCCTATTATTCTTAAAATATTATTTCATCTCCACCGTTGATTTCTCTTGATTTTCCGAGTCTCTCTCTGCTGTCCTGGGCCGCTCTCGGTAATTTTTAATTCTTTGCTGTGTGTCTATGATGCTTCGAAGTGTCACGTTATTGGGATAGTATTATTTCGAAACTACAGATATTACTGTGCCATTAACAATATTGTCTACTAGGTACTCAATATTTTCGGTGAGATCTCTTTTGTCTCGGATACCGTAGCCGGTAAGGTCTTGGATTGAAAATCGAATTTAGCAAGCCAAGCCCAATCACAAGACTGCCCGGCATTTCTCCAGCATCCTCCATCAACCCTTGAAAGAAATCTAACGCACAACAACATCACTTATTTTCTTATGTACAGGTTCATATAGGTGAATCAGTCGGATTGTTGGTAAAAGGGAAGTGGTCAGGTATTGTGGACCGATCCGGAGTTGCGATCAACCCTTTTTTGACAAGAGTCTATGGGCTAGTGGTAGTGGCGATTGAGTACTTTGGACCTTGACCTCCGTCCTTGGTTTGACTTGCGGCAAGTTACTAATTTTCTTTTTCTTTTTGGAGGGGAGGGGGGCGACAGGGAGAGGGTCTGAACTGTTCTCTAGACTCCGTCTCTAGATATTTACAGACTCTTAAGTACTTTCGCTACACTTTGAAGAGCATTTGAAGTGTTCAAGAAAGCGGGAGAGCGGGGTTTGGAACTTGACCTTAAAAAGGAGACTGTGTCTTCAATTTCTCGCAGTTCCCCCTCCCTCACAAAAAGAAAACACGTCTAGACCTGAAAATATAGTACATCATGAGAGAACAGACATAAAATTAAATAAATGTATAATAGCCAGCATCTGATTTGAACCTTGTACTAGTAAAGGGAGGATCGAAACACACACACACACATACACACATACACACACATGCCTACCGTTGCCGAGGGTCGTGGATTAAATTGCGATCAAGGATTTGTGACCAGCAGTTTGCCCACAACCGTGACTTGAGATATTTTTTTTACTGCATCATTTAATGTTCAGTTGCATCAGGATTGGTATAAAACTGTTCTTTTCCCTTTATTATATGTGAATCAGCAATCATCGATGGAGTGCATGGGAAAGGATATTCTGACTTAACCTTATAATAGTCCAGCGTGGCCTAATAATAATGCGCCATGTGTGTGTTTTTTTCGATCCTCCCTTTACCAGTACAAGGTTCAAATCAGATGCTGGCTATTATTATTTTATTTTATTTTATGTCTGTCCTCTCATGATGTACTATATTTTCAGGTCTAGACATGTTTTCTTTTTGTGAGGGAAGGGGAACTGCGAGAAATTGAAGACACAGTCTCCCTTTTAAGGTCAAGTTCCAAACCCCGGTTTCTTGAACACTTCACGCTAAGATCGCTCACTAGAATCCGGATCTCAGATGTACAAAAAGCTATAGTTCTTCTTTCAAGCAATGCGTTTTTCAATAGTATACCACTTGTGACAAATTTGTTGCTCGTGTACTGAGCTTTGAGTTCCCAACGACCATATCTTCAAGAAATCCACTTGGATCTAGAACGCTCCGCGACGAGACCATACAATCGAAGCTCAAAATGGCTAGAAGAACAATTGTAATTCTTAATACAAGGTTATCGTTCTACCGAATTTTCATCGATGCATGCCACGACACGGCTTTCAGAAAACAACAGGCGCACTACCCTCCTTTATAAACAAATAAGGTTCGCATCCACATAAACCACAGCCCAACTTCCGACCGCCACTAACATTGTCCCCTTACCACTATGGGCACATGTCATTCACAACCTCAGGCTCAGGAGTCACAAAGCTTCCCTCTGTACGTAGCGCATGATGGTGCTGAAGGATTACGAGGTGCCTGGCATTGGTCCTTCCTGTCGATGAAAGTAGGATTGGCATAATGCCACAGGCATATTCCGGTGATGAGACGTTAACAGTTAGCGCTTACCCAAACCTGTGATCGTTTTATCTTCCGTCCTAAAATTTACATTTTCAGCTATAATTGAAGAACAAATTAACTCACTGACCTCTTCTTGATCCCGTCCGATAGCCTAGGTGCTACGGTCAGCTTCGGGTGCTCGAACGCTGTAACGCCATAGTCTTTTTACCCTTGGGAGAATGGAGTCGAAAGAAAAGCCTTTGAGATAGAAAGGAAGACTGTTAATTAAATTCGAATACACATGAGTTCATGCAAAGACTTACTTTCCATTATGAATCTCCTGCAATTTTCGATCAAATAAATGACATAAAATAGTCACAAATGTGCCACATTTGTGGTCAAATTCGTGACCAGTGCGCAAGAGTCACTGAGAGTCCATTTATTCTTTGCTTGAAGAATTGAATATCAGGAGCACTGTAAAGAAACGAGGAAGAAGATACTTACTTAACTTCATGGGTAGAGGGTTATACCGTAGTAATAGTAGTACCACAAAGAAGAACGTGCCCTCTGGAACCCGGCCCAAAGGGTAGACGATTAAGACAAATTCTATTGTTCAAGTATGCTACAAAATACATTTCAAAAATGTCCAAGGATCCATGAAACTTCGACGACGGCAGGATTCGATAGGAGAATATATGGTATGACTCTCCGAAAAAAAATTGTGACAGGTACTATTATACGAGCTAATAAATGGCGTGCTACTTGAGTACGTCTTCTTGCATTACGAGGCCGGTGGGTTATGGCAATGTCAGGTCTAGGGTAGAATTTGTGTTTCGGCGCATTCTGATACGACGGTGAGTACAAGACGAATATGAGAGGAATACGTAGAAAATCATACCTCGTTGGGAAAAAGGGCTTATACCATGGATAGTCCTCTGGAGGACTATGGATGGAGGTGTTGTGTCGTCCGTCCTGTGTCTTGTCTAAAAAAAAAAACACGATTGAAGTCGAAAAGGAAAGAAAGAAAAAAGCTTGAGAGGCGGGGGTTTTTCAATTGGTCTCGGATTCCGGCTCCGAACGATCATCTTCATAATCAGCAGCCTTTTTAATATTATGAATAACTTGTTTTCGCTTTTGCTGAGCTTTCTCGCTGCGGGGGAATTAAAATTGATAGGTGAAGGTAACTTGGGGTTTAGTAAATAGCGTACCAGGCACCGTTTGTTCTATGTCGGTTTAGAGAGTCTGCACGGCCACTGGGAAAGACGGTTCCGCATTTTTCGCATCTCATCTTGATGGTATCCTTCAAAGCGTCCATTTGAGCTTGAGATTTCACCCATTGTGCTTCATTGAAAGTCAAAGTGCCTTTTCTAATTTGTTCGATTTCCACTATTTGAAACAAGTGATTAAAAGTCTAACTCAATATTCAGAAAAAGGGCTCACCTGAAGCGTGCTTCGCATCACAATGCCGGGCTAAATCCGACCAGGTGGTGTATCCCTGAAGATAATAATCGCATTCTTGCATTGTTCTTTTATCGACGATAAATGTGCAATAGAATCGATGATTTTGCTCACGACCAAAATCCCGATATGCGCGCCGCTCAGCAATATGCCTATGGATCATAACCTGCTCATCAGGACTGTTTGAGCTGAATTCCTCCTGTTCTTCTTCTTTCTCCTTTTCAATTTCCTTCTCCTTAATTTTCGAGTTATCAAGCGTGAGTATTTTCTCTTTCTCCCTCATTGCCTTTTCCCTATCCATCTGCAACTCAAGTTCTTTAGGCGGCCGCTGCATAGGGGGTGGATGCTTTGAATCAAGATCACGCCCCCTAAATCTCTGCCTTAATCGCTTCTGGACCCATGCATCTGCCAAATCCGACGGCTCGGCACTCGTGGATTGGGAGGGGAAAGGCCGGGGAGCGGGCTGGGGCGCCGCGCTTGCCGACTTTCTCGTTCTGGCGCGCCGCATCACCGATTCAAGGGCTGTAAGATCGATAGATTCCTGCACACTAGCAACGGCTACGAGGGCATCGAGGGCAGTCGTCGTACTAGCGGCAGAACGACCTTTCATTAGCGCCAGCCACCGGCGCATCGTAATCCACTCACCTTTGCAAGGGGGGTACCTTTCTCGACTGCTCACGCATCCTAGCTGCATAATCCTTCAATGTATCGTCGGTCTGCATTACATCCACCTCAGCAGAAGCACTGCGTGTCTCGCTCGATGCGACGGATACCACATCCGCATCCGGCTCCTGCTCAGGTGTAGGATCTCGTCTGTGCAGTCCATAAGTGCAACCGCACTCTGAAATCCTCATATACAACTCACTTGGGCTCGGACGTCGACCCTCTCCTCCTCTTCGCTGGTCTCTCGGCCGCGGACGAACTCGGTGGCGTGGGTGACCTTCCGCGTCTCGTAGGCGGTTCTGCAGTCCAGTCTGCAGGATGTAATACTGGCATTGTATACAAAAGAACAAAAAGCAAGACGAAAGCAAGAAGTTCTAAGGGTATCTCCGCTGTTGTGCAACGCGTTGGCAGGTTGGATAGTGGAAGAGGTCACCACACCGGGAAAAATAAAGGCTCCGCCACAGGCGCCGCCCACACTTTCGCACAGTTCGATCTTAGTCCCATGGCGGCCCAAGACTATTTATTTCCAATTACTATAGCTTTATTACAATTCTTATCGGGCAGCTGGTGCATTCAGGACAACATTCGGGGCATTTTGGAGACATTTTTTTGGGTGTTTACGGAAGTGTCTAAATGGATCATCCGCTTTTTTAAGCGTGGCGTCTGTGACATGGACCATTGTGGTACCAGGGGTTGCGCGGTCACGGTTTAGTGATGGTGGGACTTGCTAAGTGACGCTCCTCGGCCACTCAGCCACCACCTCTCATCTGCAGGTTGCTGCTTTACTATACCCATCGATGAATAATCCGAACTTCAGGACGCCAGGAGATGCTCGAGCTCATATATCAAGTATAAAAAACGAACTTTTTGATAACCTCCAAAGCACATTCGGCTATTTATCCAATGCTTTGGAGCAATCAATTCAACGATGTAGCGACCTCGAAGCGCGTTTGCAAGCATTCGAGAATGACAGGAGACAGAAGGACGATCAAATACTGTTTCTACAGTCCCAGGTGGCAGAACGAGACAAGCGACTTGAGAGCATCAAAACGCAAGGGCTCACAGCATTCCATCGAGTCAAACAGCGCACCATCGTAGCTGAAATCGAGTGGAAAAAGTCAAGGGACGAGGCCAACCATCTAATACAAGAGTTGACGCAGAAAGAACAGGTAAGATAATGTATTATTGTTCTACGGGCACATTGAGGATGTCCTTGTGGGCCTTTACCAGGAAGTCGGGCAATTACGGTTGGAACTGGATACCGCCCGAGCGAAAGCTGGCGAAGCTCAAACTATGGGAACACATATGAAGGACTTGACGGAGCCACAGCGGAAACAGATGGAGGTCGCCGTGAAGCAAGAGTTGGACTCGCGCAGTAAGATCAGTAAGTGGTGACTGCTTTCCGGGCCTGACACATTGCCTCACGTCTCTTCTTCGTGGTTAGTCCTTGAGAAAGCTCAGTCCGCTATCAGGGCAGTTCAGGTCAGTACTGCTACGCAGGATCTGATGGCCGCCTGCTTACATGCAATGTATAGGAAGAGAAACTTGCGGATCGAGCACGCATTAAGGAACTAGAGGTGGAGCTAGAAAACCATAAATCTGCATCAATTGTACGCGTTACACGTCTCATATGTTGTTCACCCTCACTCACCACATCAACTCTTAGTCCGACTATACCCTACAATCAAACGATACGGATAACTTTCTTATTCCAGAAATCTCAACAGACCCAAATTCAGCCTCGATTTTTGTATCGACCCCAAGTATTTCTAATCTGCCGCAAGGATCATCACAATCTACTCATTTCCAAACATCTCAGTACCAATTTCAAACGACGGCTTCAGATGTATACTCTCATTACTCATCTGCATGATTAATTTTACATCTTCCTGTATTCACTTTATTATTATCTTCAATCCAGGCTGTTCACGTGTATGTATGTACTCTTGTATGATTTTTTTTGGGCGTTATTCATGGCAATATCAATTGTGACAATAGTCCATTTAGATATAACATAGTCCATCAGACGGATTGTAAATCAATTCTGGACCTTCAAAAATGCCGCGTTGTTTGCCTGAGTCTTTAATTTGTGCCCGGTGGCCGTAGGCGGCCGTACGAGGTGGAATTTTTCCTGGCGTCCAAATACCCATTCCCAACCCTGCGTTTCATCAGACCAATGCACATCTTCCTCCTGCATGAATTCAACCGTCGTATTCCATTCTGGAACGAAATGGCGGGCTAGAAGCTCGACACTGTAATAGGTCTTTGGAAGGATAGGGATGTCACCGAGCACCGGCACGTTGTGGGGCAGATTGGTCATCCCTACAGAAAATGAGTCAGCACCTATTACAACGACTTTTTAGTATATTCACCTATTAAACTTCCAGCTGCATGTCCACGATCGCCTAAACATATCATGATATAAAAATCCCGATGCATTATCAAGAGGGTGTGTTATGGGACGAACCTATTGGATGAGAATACTGGAAATTCTGTCAGTTTTCCCCTCAATTTCTACAAATTTCAGTCGGACTTACCACTTTCCCCTCAATACTCTCCTCGTCCATATTCTTCAAACATTCCGTTAACACATCATTTCCCGTTTTACCAGGCTCCATGTTCGCTCTAACAATTTCCTGCATTCTATTGCTCTTTCTTAATCCTTCCTTGAGACCTTCCGGAACGTCTGTTTCCCCTTCCGATGCCCGAAGAACATAACCAAGGTGTTGAGTATCAGTATTCAATCCAAGGAGTGTGAATCCAAAATCCACATGAAGCATATCACCCTCGATTATCACAGAAGAACTTGTAGGCGGCTCTGAATCTGCAGACGGTGCTCGAATAATGGAAACTCCGGTCATAAACCAAGTAGATAGGTTGAGGGCTTGCATTTGGTCTCTGAACCACCAGGATAAATCCTACGAAATCAGTATATTCCACATCAAATTAAAGGATAAAGGGGGAACCTACTTCTGCAGTCGTGACCCCCACTTCAACGGTCCTCTCGCTAAACGCTTCATTAACCATCCTCCACGCCATTCCCATCAACATCTTATAATATTCCAATTGCTCATCAATCCTCCTCGCGACGAACTCGATGGCTAGCATCGGCCTTCTAACCGTCTTCTTCATCCATTCCTCTCCTAATTGCTCTTTAATGCGTTCCAATTCCCCTGCATGTAGTCCATCAGCGAAAGCAAAATCTGGGTCGATATTCAATGCGATGGCCGTGGGGTTCAGAGAAGTCAGGGTATCGCGCAGGGAGGACCAAACGCTGGGTGTATTGTCGATCCATACGATGGGATTTGGAACGGCGGATGTTGTGTTCGTGTGGAAAAGATAGACTGTTCGACGGCGAGCTGCGAAGCTTACAGCTGGTTTAACAGACCAGAAAACTGTATCTTCGGCATATTCGCGTTCTATGCGTATGGAGAGGCGCCAGCAGCAGATTTTGTTAATTATACTTCAACTCTGCAGCGAAGTCTCTACGACCACTTACGGCTCATCTATCGAACAGGAATTAAATATACTGTTTCGAAGAATACGAAAAATGTACAGACCAACCAAACATCCACCCCATTCTTCTTCATTATCTCTGGAACATTTTGAACTCTCTTGGTCGTCCACCCATCCAAAATCTCTGCTTGCTTTCGAAGGCTGGGCAATACAGGATATTCATCCGGAATTGGAGGTTGAAATTGAGCCAATATTCCTGGAACACAGAGAAGGACTCCAAAGGAAAGAAAGAGAGAAACTCCTCGCATACTTTCTTTGTGGGAGAAAGTCGGGGAAGGGGGAAGGTGAGTATGGGAAATCTATTTTAAGTCTTTCTAGCTAATATTGTGTTCTGATAGGGGATTGGAAGAGCAGCATTAGCTCGCATGTCATTCTGATGAAGCGTTACTGTCTATGTCTCACGATTTCCTACTGGGCCTCCAAGTTGGATCACAAGAACGGCCCGGAGTTAATCGTGTGCGTGAGAACAATGATATCATATTTATTCTAGAAACAGGTTTGTTGCTGTAACAGATCCAAAAGCGTAATATAAAATATAGAGGAGAAAAGGCAGTAGATTGAGATAGGACAGATACACTGCCAAATCGCTGGATTGATTGAGGTGCGGCTTTTAGAACCTGGACCTAGCATTTGTAAATTGCAGGGAAACTGCTTGCGAGTAATAAAACAAGGTACACTGTGACAACGAAGTGTCGGACCTTCTATAAGGAGATGTTGGACATGGGAGTGATAAGTAGAAAAAGTATCGGAACCTAACTGTTTGACCTGCAGGCTCGGAACGACGGAGTTTTAAAATGATAGCTGTTGAGATGCATGGGTAAAAATAATGCTCCTAACATCATTTAAAGACGATAAAATACCACTATAACTATGGTGAAATTGTCATCGTTCTCCGCAAAATCTTCTGAGATGAGACTGGAGCTGGATGTATAGCGGTGATCATGGCATGGGCCCATCATCAACCGTAGTAAGGCATAACGCTGTTGGAATCTGAACATTATTAGTGCCATTAGGAATAATTTAGAATGTGAGAACGAACCTGTATTTTTTTGTGGCGGGAATGAAGTGGAAATACGAGGACCGCTGACCCAACGCCAGTCATATATGCGCCAACACGATCCTCGGAAGAATGTCGTTTGGGAAATCAGTCAACAAACTTGACATAGTTATCAGTTAATAGGTGATTTAAATATGTCATAAGGAGAATTCAGATTCTGAGCTCTACAGGCTTCCCAGCCGGAAACAGCGCCACATTGGCCTAGCGTCCGCCTGCAACCTGCCGCATCAAAGCCCAATGGTCAACGTTCGACCCAGAACTTTCCCATTACGTTGTTTTCGCTTCAGGGGTGACATACGGCAAAATTGGAACGATACAGAGAATCGCGTTAGCAGAAGACTTTTTTTCATCGTTTTCACTAGCGTCCCTTGCCGTTCCCACTACCACCCGCTCGTCGCCATCGTCGTGCACTGCCACATCACCTGGCCACGACGCTGCTCATCGTCCGCCACCTAGCCGTTCACACCATTGCTGTCCATTCTATCGTCGCAGCCATCCTTTCAAGTTGTCCATTTCTTTACACAGAAGAATTCTCCCACGCGTCGCGTCGATGCACGTCGTCGTTGCGCGTCACCATAGGTCCATCGCGCTGTCTCCCTTTCCACTCATCGACCCCGTCTATATAGTCACCCATCTCCATTCATCCCGCCATTCGCTTCGTCTATCGTCACCGTCCTTTGCTTTCGCCGCCTATCGCGCCTTCTGCTCGTGATGCCCTGTTCCTTTCGCTCGCCCCACCGTGTCGTCCCCCGCAACATGGCCCCTGCACAAGGATGACACGCTTCTCCAGAGGGTGTGACCTTCGGGTCGCAATATTTATTTTATTCGATTTCCTTGCGTTTAGTGCTTCATACGGCGTGGTTCTTTTGCTTCGGAGAGTTCCAGTTCTTTTTATTAAGGCATTAAACTGAAGGTAATAAAATTAATATTGTGGCCCGAAGGTCGTCCCCTTTGGATAAGCGTGCCGTCCTTGCGCAGGAATGTGGGGCACTGGGAACTCTCAGACAAACCTTAATCTTCAAAACATTTTTAAAAGTGTCTGATATTTCCATTCATCCACAGTAGGAACAAAGTACTTAATCAATCCGATGAACACTTATCTAAAACCCTCCACTTCTCCCTTCTCCCTCTCTCTTATGGATTCTCCCAGCAGTCTCTCACACCCTACTAGTACACAGCTCAGTTATACACTCTAGGTAGATTACGAATCTAGCCATTGTAAACTCCATGTATTGAGTTATAAAGTTTAGATTTTCGATTCAATAAAATGAATGAACCAGTTCAAGTTGAGAAATCACTATGCGCTAAAGGCGATTTCTGGGGAGTATGAGATTAGCGGCTACGCGGCGCAATAGATTATCCACACAAACCCACTTCATCCGTGATTTTAGGGGTATAATGTTCACTGTATCGTGCTAGTGAAACTTCCGCCACTTCAGATCTCTTTTTTCTCATTTTTTTTTTTTTTTTCTCATTCTTTTTGAAGGATGTAAAAAATGAACTCTGGACAAGCGGCGAATTGAACGCCGGAACTCTGGACAAGCGGCGAATTGAACGCCGGACCTTTCGCAAGCAGAAGGTGCTAAGCGAATGTTATACCACTAAACCACATGCCCTTATTAGTTGGAGATATAGGAATGTATACCGTCCTGCGCCCCTATTTGGAGTTTTATATACCAGAGTTAAGCATATCAGAGATCTAATTTGATAGAAATGGGTTTGACATTTAAAGTGGATTTAGAGTGACGTGACACTGGTCACTACTTTCTTCTCTGTATCGCTCCAATTTTTTCGGATGTCAGGCACTTGTACTGCCCAAAAATTTCCGAGTCTATATTGGGAAAAATATCACATCACGAGTATTGTTTGTCCCAATTTAGTAATATTACAGTTGATGTAACTGACTGAATCAGTTCAGATCAGGTTTTCCTTACTAATCCGCCTCTAGGAGAGTCCATGTGCCATGTCATTAAGACTCTAATATATATTATATTGTGGGAATGTTAGGCTTACAAGAAGCAATATTTTGAGAAGAGAGACGGAGAACCTTGAATTCGAGAGACCTTCGGAGATTTACTTGAGATAGAAAGCATATATGCCTGGGACAGGGGAAAACATTTGTAAATATCTATTCGCTGAAGAAACCCAGACAGCAACTTATGTAGCTGACTGAGTCTTCACGCGGATATTATTCTCTTTTACAACCATTATTGTGGAACGCTTTAGCGTGAATAAACTACTGACCTCCTAAAGCTCTCTAAACTGAACCCCATGACAAGTCGGACTAACCTTGTCAAACTCATCGAATTCCATCTGCTGAAAAAGAGCCATAGACCTACTTCTGCAACTCTTTCACTATATATACTTGTGACAGCCTGAGAGATAACGTAAGTTATAGAGTAAATGGATGGGAGAAAGGATCGAGCACGCCGGCAATTTTAATAAATTCTGGGAAAGACACGCCTGAGGACAGTACGACATAATATTCCCGTACAGTGTAAAGTTGTCAATAGGTGACACCCTTATCAATCCTTTTCGTAAGGGCTACGCTCCAACATTTGACCCTGCAGTTAAAGATCCGAGAATTGTTCTACACTGCCAAACTCGTTAATAAAACTGATAAATTACAATCCGACTCCGGCTCGAAGACCGCATATAGGCCGTCTGGACTTTGAAGTTTCACAGGCTGTGATCATGTATCAACGGTGCGATCGCAGAACCGACGTAGCTTTTGGGGGGCATACCGTCCCTGTCAAAAAGAAATCATAAACTCGATCTACAATTGGATACATTATCGATCACGTCCCTCTTAACACCCACTCACTGTAATTCATCCGACAGCCGGTGAGATGCTAAAGGAATCGTAGACTCAGTGTATACAGACTATCCAGCTAAACTCATGGTTCCTACCATGGCCACCATGTCCATCTCCACGATCGCTCGTAGAGAAGCTCGTACTTGCGATTACTATATCAGGAATATCGTGATGGTTTTGCGATAGTCCGAATTCGCGAAAAGGCATTCACATTACCTAGAAATAAAGCCACAAGCATTGGATTACAGGCAGGGTACTATCAATCGTGACAACAATTCATTTATAGATATTACATTCCGAGAATTAATTTCAAATCAGTTTTGGACCTTCAGTAATGGCACATTGTTGGTCTTCGATTTTCGCGCGACAGTACGCGGTCGCACAAGGTGGAATTTTTCCTGCCGTCCAAATACCCACTCCCAGCCTTGCTTTGCATCAGACCAATAGACATTCTCCTCCTGCATGAATTCGATCGTCGCGTTCCATTCTGGAACAAAATGTCGGGCTAAAAGCTCGACGCTGTAGTAGGTCTTTGGAAGGATAGGAAGATCTCCAAGAACCGGGACGTTATAGGGGAGATCGTTCATTCCTGCAAATCATGATTCGGTGAGTATCCATTCTTCTAAATTTCAGAAATCGTTACCTATTAAACTTCCAGCAGCGTGTCCACGATCGCCTGAATAATTTGATTTAATTGAAAAATATCATCGCCGAGAGACGCCTAGAACGAACCTATAGGATGACAATACTGGAAATCAAAGTCAGCGATTTTCTAACGCAGACCTGCCAGATTTCAGCGTACCACTTGTCCCTCAATCTGCTCGTTGTCCATCTTCTTCAAACATTCTGTCAGCACCTCATTCCCCGACTTACCCGGTGACATGGTCGCTCGAACAAGTTCCTGCATTCTATTGCTCTTCTTAAATCCTTCTTTGAGGCCGTTCGGAACGTCATCCTCCCCCTCCGAAGCTCGAAGGACATAACCAAGGTGTTGCATATCGGTATTCAATCCAAGGAATGTCAAACCGAAATCCACGTGCAGCATGTCACCCTCTATTATCGAAGAGGAAGCTGTAGGAGGATCTGAATTTGACGATGGTGCCCGAATAATACTGACTCGAGGCATATTCCAGGTGGACACATTGAGGGCTTGTATTTGATCTCTGAACCACCAGGCTAAATCCTATCGTCAAAGTCAGTCTTTCAATGCATTCAGTAACGCAAGGAATAAAACCTACATCTGCAGTGGTGACGCCCACTTCAATATTTCTCTCGCTAAATGCTTCATCGACCATCCTCCACGCCATCCGCATCAACATATTATAATACTCCAACTGCTCATCAATTCTCCTCGCGACGAGCTCGACAGCTAGCATCGGCCTCCTAACTGTCTTCTTCATCCATTCATCGCCTATTTGCTCTTTAACGCGTTCTAATTCTCCTGCATGCATTCCATCAGCAAACGCAAAGTCCGGATCGATATTCAATGCTATGGTAGTGGGGTTTAGAGTAGTCAAGGTGTCACGCAAGGAAGACCAAACACTGGGCGTATTGTCGATCCATACGATAGGATTTGGTAAGGCAGAGCTTGCGTTGGTGTGGAAAAGATAGACCGTTCGACGGCGAGCTGCAAAGGTTGTAGCCGGTTTAACAGACCAGAAAACAGTATCCTCGGCATATTCTCGCTCTGTACATATAGGGAACGTAAGTCCTATTAATTGTGCTTTGATGGGGGGTGGTACCACACTTACGACTCATCTGTCGAGTAATTTACTAAGCTTTTGAATTCTGAATGATGTAAAAATGGTACGGACCAGCCAAACATCCACTCCATTCTTCTTCATTAACTCTGGGACATGTTCAATTCTCTTGGACGTCCACCTGTCCAAAATCTCTGCTTGCTTTCGAAGGCTGGGAACAACGGGATATTCAGCGGGTATCGCAGGTTGAAATTGTGCCAAGGTCCTGGAAATGCAGAGAAGAATTCCCAATGAAAGAAAGAAAGAGGCTCCTTTCATATTTTCCTTGTGGTAGAATACCACCGGAGGAAATGGGGGAAGAAAGGACGAGGAACTTAGTTCGGTCTGAACTAGCTTGAAGTCTCGTCTGCCGTCATGAGAAGGAACGTAAATAGCAGCTTGATTATCGAATGGTATTCGAAAGCGTTAATGCATCTCACGACTTCTTACTGGGTCTCTGAGATCACGTGTTCGATAAGAGGTTAGACGAGTCAACCGTCGTTTTATAAATTCGTCGACCAATGACATGGGAAATACGAAGAGTCAAAAATAGATACAAGGGAAACGACTTCACCAGCGAAGAGAATGGTTATAAACTTGAAGTACAGGCATAATAGAGGATACGTCGCAATTGAATAGGAACGAATATAATGCGCGAGCTTGGAAACTAACATTACATGATTACATTTTGTCTACACGCCGGATCAGTATGAGTGCCTTTTCGAAAGTCAAAATTAAAATCTCACGAATATTGTCCAGCCCAATTACCAGGAGGATTATACTCACAGACGTACATGATGCCAACCTACAAGCGCGTAAGAAATAAATTATTGATCATTATAATTTTTAAAACTCACATCGTTGTTGATAAGTCGGGGACAAGTAGTAGAGGCACAACCAACTTGGGAAGTGTTCCTCCACACCACTTGAGTGAAGTGAGACATTATCGGTTTGCCAGGATTGTACTGGTCTACGCATCATGGTCGTAAGTAAATAAATCGTTACAATATGTTTAAAAGATCACTTACTCTTTTCAGAGTTCCACAAATTGACTGCATCGGTGGGTTTGAATCCAGGAGGTCCCCAAGCAAGGTTTTCGCCATACGGTCCTAGCGATCCGCCAGAATGCTGCATCACACATCTGTTCGCCCACGTTTGGGCGGCATATGCGAGGCTATTCGACCATGTGAGAGGAGCCGCATCGTGTGCGGCACGCGCATTGTTGTGCGCATCAAGATAAGCCTGGGCCACTGCATTCAATTTGGGAGCTGAAGGCGACGAAGATGGTTTAGCCGGAAGCGGAGGAGTCGCTGGATGCGGAATTGAAGCTGGGCTAGCCTGCCAAGGGAGATTATTGGCTGGTGCAGGTGTGATTATGGGCTTGGGAGGAGTAGCGAGAGATGGTTTGGGTATAGATATTGTTGTCGGTTTGGGAGAGGGAATTCCGAGAGTCGAAACGCGTCCCCAGCTACCCACCGCGCTTTTTAACCATCCGCTGGCAAGATCGGCCTGTTTGGCATGAGCTTTGCGAACGACGCAATTTCGACGTGCCAGTGGAGGGGCTGAGAGAGACACAGTAATGAGAGCTGAGAGGAGCAATAACCATTGCAGAACGCGTTGCATGGCTTTGGGGTTCGAAAAGAGCGTGGATAAAGAGCGGAGGACGGTTGAGAACGTTCACGACGGCGAGGAGGACTTGGGGATAGGAAGAAAAAATGAAGGCATTGTTTCGCCAACCCTGAGCTTTATAAGTTTTGTAATAGAAGTTTCAGAAGGGCGCAACACGTCTATACCCGCCGAATAAATTGGACATCGTATAGCTTGAAACGGAGCGTCACGTGGTCACACTGGGTGCCAGAACTTCAAGCTTCAAAGTTCATCTATTTGCCTGCGTTTTCTGGGCAATTTCCTTTTAACCTTTCACGCTGAATAAAATTGGCTTCAGCCTCGAGGTATATCATCTCATGTTACCTACATGAAGTTTCCAAGGATACCGTACATACAAGGAAATGTTCTGGGTTAAATTATTAGTTACACTGGTAAAGTCCGAGTCTTCAAGCTTCTCGGTCATTGCTAGGAGACAGATATTCTGAGCAATGCTTCTCTGGTATCATATTTCTGGCATTAATGCTACATTTAAAATCAGTGCATGAATCCAACGCAAGGTCGAAGGTCGGACTCACGCAAATGGTTAATAAATCAAGCTCTCCTGCATTCATGCCTCATCTTATGTTCGCTCCATCCTTCCTTCTGACATTGCGTATCACAGAAGCTTGCCTTCCCTTGACAAGTACCTGAAACACCCTGTCAATTACACTCGTACTATTAAGAGACGCCCAACCATACTTACCTTGACACTTCCTCATCTTCTTCGTATCGCCGCTAGCACCGCAATTAAAACACCTTTGCCATGGCCCAGCTTTGGCCGTCTTCAGATCCTCCTCCAGGTCCACCTCATCCCAAAATCCTCCTTCCATATCCAATCTCAACTGCCATATGTCGTTAAAAGCTGAGGTAACCCCAATTCGAGACGGGACGATTTCGTTGTCTGTATATCCTCCAAATAAAAATATTTTCCCTGTCTCGGGATCGCAGAACATTTCGCCGAGGGCTCGATATGTGGGAAAACCGCGCGTGAGGACATGTTTCCAGGAGAAAGCTGCTGGGTCGAAGATATATGTGTCCGCGAAATATGAATAGACATTGTCGATATTTTTTAAGCGCGTTGAACGTTGTAAAGGAGCATTGGAGCTGAATCCACCGAACGCGATGAGACGCTTTAACTTAGGATTCTAGAATATTAAAATAAATAAAAATCAGCTATAAGGGATGTAAATTACGTCGTCCAAGGAAACTCACATAGTCCCAACCCATTTCTGTGCGGGCGCCCGGCGGATTTCCGTGAATGCGTTCTCTCGTCCATTTCTTCTCATCAAGATGCCAGCTCCACAAATCGCTATAAACATAGCTATAATGGCTGCCCAAGCTTTTCTCATCAGACCTCGTAAGTTTAATATCTGCTTCTCCTCCCATAAAAAAGATTTTGCGCTTTTCATGATCGACCCAGCTCGAAGCTGCCCGCCGGAAACCAGGGCACGAAGGATCGGGTTTCGGCTGTACCGTACCACTGACGCGCCGCCAGGTCTTCGTCTGCAAGTCTAATTCCAGGAGAAGGTTGGTCCCGAGAAGACAGTCGATAGAGAATCCTCCAAACGTATACATCTTGCCGTCGACAATGTGCATGTTATGTCCTGCCGTGAAATACGTGAACGGCCAACTTCCTGGACTCAGATAGCGCGTAGTGATGACACCCCATTCTTTCCTCTTAAGATCGAAATAGTCGACGATAAGTCTGCCTGTGAATAAATATGCTTTATCTTCCCAGACGCATATCACGATATTTGACCAGCCGGTTCTGTTATCGCGGCTGTCGAAGCGTATTCTCTGAGTCGGATAGTCGGGAAGACGCCGCCATTTATCCATCTTCTGCAAGTCTAGATAATAGAAGTCTTTGTACATGGGACAACCGATCGTAGGATCTCCAGCAAAGACATAAAAGCAGCCTATTATATCAAGCGTAAGTTTTAAAACAAGGAGATTCGAAAATCATACGAACCGTTGTACATAAAACGAGCAAAGCCCCTACGCGGAGAAATATTCCCTCCTTTTTCCAAGCGTATCCTTTTCCAAGATCCATCCATCTGGAGATCCGGTCTTGTGACTTTGAGCTTCAGCGAAAGCTCAGGATCAGGATGTCTCGCGCTTGCCAACTGGCTTAGTGGAAGTAGCTTCAAGTCCTTTTCCAAGATTTCCCTCATTTCCTTGTTATTCATCAAAACTTGACTGATGTACATATCAGCGTAAACACCATACTCGAGAGCAGCACTCGTATTTTCAAGATCGTTATAGATATCCGACTTGCGAACGTATGCGGAGATGATTTCAGCCCAGTAGTCGATGTTCATAGGTATATAGTCGTCCCAGTCTAGGAGTCGAGTTGAGTAGGATTTTTAATGCATTTAATTAAGAAAATGTACCATATTTTCCCATCAGTGAAGCATATCGTGCGTTTAAATGGATGATGATAACTTCGTTATGCCACCGAAGAGCCTGATAGAAAGGTTAAAATATATCGAAAATTGAAAGCGTGCTGTTGAAGCAACGTACCTCTGGAACGTTGCCTTTGATTTGATAACATGCTCCGAGGAGATTGCAACAGACTGCAACGTCAGCTCGTTCCCAGGTGGACAGCTCCATATACTTTAAAACCTTGACTGGATTCTCCAATGGAAGCGGCAATACAAAATCTGAACCCAAGATCGCCCGAATCGCTTCCATGAGAATAGGGATGGCCTGATTAATTTTCAACTTTGATGCCAGAAGTTGCCCTTTCTTTTGGAGGACGTTGCACCGCACAATACGTCTCGTCATCTCTATGCTTGTCAATGGACAAACCTGCATAGGAACGAAATCGCCTTGCAGTTTGCTATCGTCTGCACCGATTGCGTCGATGATTTCTTGACCTGGCCTGTCCTGGGGCTCCTCGGGATAATTGACCGTGCCGTCTTCCCCAGGCAGCTCGGCGACCGTCACAAATCCTTTTCGCTGAGATCTTCTGTGTGACGACATAATGATTTACAACCACTTGAGTTGAGTTGCAAGGCTCGGTTGGAGTAGAATGTTTGAGAAAGAAGTCAGGGACTGCAACGTTGCAAGTCGGTGATCACCGCTCCAAACCGCGGAGGATCTTATAAAAGATGTGAATCTGACGGTCTCTTACCTCTTAATGCCGCGAAGGATTATTTGAAACTCCTATAGCGCCCTAAGTATTTCTTTCCTGTGCCCTTCGCCAACTCTTGCTGTTGGTTTGATCCAAATCCTCCCTCGACGTTTGCTGCAGGACGAGAAAAAGCGCACGGAGTCAAAGTCCCCGGCATCTTTTTCTTGTCTCGATCAGGCCCCGCTCGTCGCGTCCACAAAGCACCATAACGCGCATGGCGGCGCCGCCTACAGAACGAGAAGATGGAAATAATCAGCTCAACCCTTCTAATGTAATAACCATAATTGAGGAGGTAAGTAGCTACTCTTATATGCAAACAGTGTTTAAATTTGTGTCTTCAGCAATATAACGGTTCTTTGCGTTGGACCAATCCAGATCCACAAACTGCATCTCAAGCAATGGTCAAGATATCTATCACTGAGACTTTCCCTGTGCCTATGAGGGTTAAGATCGTCCCTCCTCCAGACCCAAATGCGCCCCCAGGGAGTCGGAAACGCACACGTAGAAAGCACGACGAGATCGAGCGGTTGTATGCGTGCACCTGGCCCGACTGTACCAAGGCCTACGGTACTTTGAATCATCTTAATACTCATATAGGAACGAGGAAGCATGGGCCTAAAAAGACAAAGGATGGTGAGTGCGCTATCTGTTCCTAGACCATGATCAAGCTATTGACATTTCGACAGAATTCAAAGCGATAAGAGCCTATCTGCGCGCAAAGAAGAATCAGCCCAAATCGGCACAATCTCAGTTCATTCTGGCTCCTTCGTGGGTGACACGCACAATCACTACTCAAGTCGAGGGACCAGTTCTCAAACTCAATCCAGAATACCAGGCCACTGGCAGCATCCAAGAAGTCCCGGATTCTCAAATTCCGTCGAGCCCACCTGAAATTGACTCGGAAACCTCTCGAACCCTCACATCTGCTGACTCTCCTCCTGGCCTCGACACTATATCTTCCTTTTCCGTCCATCCTACGCCGCAGATCGTGAATGATGGGCAAATCTTTTCTGGCAGCGTGCCATCAGGAACGCCTTACGACGGGCGCGGATACTATTATGATTGTCCAGTGACCTTGGAGTACGGCCCGGAAGACCTGGATTATGGACGATATGGAACCCAAGTCAAAGACGAAGAACCTCGCTCGACCTTCGCCAGAACGCCGACTTCGCCAGCTTCGGACTTCCCTCCACCTTCCCCGGAGGACTATTGGCACCATTCTCCCCACCGCCACCAATATTCCGGCGACGCTTATCAATATTCTGACAATGGTTTCTAATTCTTCCGGCGTAATGACATCGTACTACGTTATATGCAACTTCGATTTTAAATGTCCTATAATTACACACTATGCGATTTTCTCTTGTAATGATAAATAATTCTGAATCCAATGATTGATTATGTACAGCTTAGCAGCACTATTTCGAAAGAAAAGAGACGGGATGTCCCGCCTTCGCCGCAACGCCACCGCGTAGTGACATCGCGCCCGTGACGCGTCACTCCCCCACGCGATCAAGAGTCTGCCATCCAAATCCCGCCTGCGCCATCCATCGTTCGCGCCCCGCCCACCGTCGCATCCTCATCGACCGACGCTTTATTAAACCATCCCCGTCGAGATGCACACCGTACCTATGCCGCCAAGGTGCGTATTTACTCTATTCAGGCTCGAGAGTTAAAATTAGAGCTGACTTGGACATTTTTTATTTTCTTGACTTTATTTCTTTGGATTGGGGATTGGTTGTGAGCAGGAGTAATAAGAATATTTCGAAGGGGAAGAAACGCGCGTTTGAGGAGGTTAAACAGGAGGAGTTGGCTGTGTCTACGCCGAGGTCTACTACAGTATCCAGAGAGGGGAGCATTGGGAGTGGGAATACGACGCCTAAAGTAGAGGATAGCCATGACGTTGAGCCAGAGAGGAAGTTTAAGAAACGTGAGTGTCGATATCTTCGTGTTCGGGGTGTTTGAGCTGAATTATTGCTCGTGAAGCCAAGAGAGCCGAAACACGTGTGTGTCCCGTATGCGAAGACACGATTCCTGTTAGATTGTTAGCATCGCATGAGATATTCGAATTGCAACGAGTAGAGGAGATTTGTCAAGCACGACCGGATGAAGAAGGCCTCGTTCCATGGGAGCAGATTGAGGAGGGTTCGGCAGGGTGCGTACATCCTGGCAATTGCTCGTATCTTTATTATACTAACTTATTATCCATATAACAGCCCAAGTCGTCGCGGCGCAGCTCTAAAAGCCCGCCGTTCCATAAACGCACCGTCCTCTTCGTCTCACCAACCATCCTCCTCCCTCTCAGCCCGCGTCACCAAAACTATCCGACTCATACAAAAGCACCGTCGTGACAGACATGCCAAGCTGAAAGAGCTTTCCCGTGCAGACATTGACCGAGACGAAGGAGTTCAGCGATCTGGGAATATCTGTCCTGTGTGTCAAGTACGGATAACGACGGAAAACTTTGAGGGACACGTCGATGCTTGTTTGGCGAGCATGGGCGAGCAGATACGAGATAATGGTGCAGATTTGGCTGCGGATGGGTTGGAACAATATGAGATTGGAGGAGAGACGAGGATTAGGATTTCTGGGTCGGTAGATCCGAGAGGTGGGTTGCTGACTTCTGCTGTAGCGATTATACTAACGTTTACTTTCATTTCTCCAGGAGCTGGCTATGACGTGCGCAATCCAGACCAACCCGATGTGGAGGAAGAAATAGACATCGACGGAGACGAAGAAGCCGCGTTTGGAGGAATACAGTTCACAGAGCGGGATATCATTCCTGTGAATGGCAGAGGAGAAGATGAAGAAGTTCAGATAGATTCCGATGAAGAAGACGGCGCAGGAGGTGGAAACCAACGTGTTGGGACGAGTTTGCGGGAGCTTGTAGCGCAAGGCAAGGTCGTTTTGCAATCTCAATCCCAAGACAAGCCGAACGGTGCGCAGAGTACGGCTATTCTCACCACTGTATGTGTTATTCCTCTTTGCAATGATCGTGAACATATTTTAACTTCTTTTCACATAGGATATATCCGAGCTAGGCGCAATCATGTGTCGAATCTGCCTTGACCCATATACAGACCCTACGGTATCGACAGGCTGCTGGCACACATGTTGTAAAGAATGTTGGCTACGCTGTCTAGGCTCCACGAAGTTATGCCCCATCTGCAAACGGATCACAGCAGCTTCGGACCTCAGAAGGATCTATTTATGAAAAAGGAAAGAAGACGACGGGCTCTGGCTATTTATCTCTCAATTCCCTTCATTCGTCGTTCAATCTTGGCGGACTTCTATCACGCAACGCAATCGACTTCGCCAGTATTATAATCTAGAGGCGTGAAGGTCAGCTTAATCATTTGAAGGAAATCAAGGACAAGAAAGTGAGGGAAGGGACGGCTCAAGTCTGGCCTTATTGATGGTCGTCACAGAGCTACTGAGCCTGTTAAACCAGCTATTTGGGAATAGCGGTTACTGCAGGTTCACTAATGTAGACGGTTCAGGTGCCCGTAGGCACACCACAGGTGTATCATCATTGCCGTCTAGGGAAGAGATGGGGAGGGGAGGGGAATGAAGGCTCACCTTATGATACAACGAGAATCCTGGTTAGTGATGTAGTGGCGATAATGTAGATAATCCTATACGAATATTTAGACTGAGTGGGGGTTAAGGGTACATGTCCATTATGGGGTGGCTTTTGAGTGATATAGTGGATGGAGGGCGTATGTACAGACGAGCAAGCAATATAGCCGGATTACAATGAAAGCATTATGCAAGTGGTGTAAGGAGCCTATTAAAGGTTCAAAAGAGAGCGAACGTTTTAGCAAGGAATGAAATGAGAGAGGTTAGGAGACGCACTTGATCAGAGATGGTTGGGGAGAGCTGCGAGTGTATCCGACATAGATGACGAATGGGATCCATCCGTAATGGAGGACGGTCTATATAGAAAACAACAGTTAGAACGAAGGCGCGACTAGAGCAGCGGAACAACGTCATACACGACCGAGCTCGACAGCTTTGTAAATACGTTCCTAAAAACAACAAAGCCTCATATCAGTTCTCCATTCCAATAACAATAGCAACGAATACTGACCCTTGTTTCGTCAGACGGCATGTTAGCGTTGGGAATGAGCTTCGACGGAATAGACGCCCGAAAATTATTGAGGGCGGTGTGTCACGCAGTCAGTGACAAAACATAGACTCTCCCTCCGTCTCCAAAACAATGCCATTAGGCCCGCCTACCTCAGCTGTTTATCTCCAAACGCCACTGAGCGTTCAGCTCCCTGGATCAGTGTGCGTATTCATATTATATTAGTATGCTTCTCTCGATAATTTGCTGACTTGCACATCCAGCCGCACTCCTTCAAATGTCACCGTCCACCCCGTTGCCTTGTTCGCGATCCTCGACCATTACTTGAGGCGTAAAGACTCGCAAGAGCGCGTGATCGGCACTTTACTGGGGACACGCACCGACAACGGCGAAGTCGAAATCAAAAATGCCTTTGCGGTGCTGCATAGCGAGACGGCGGAGCAGGTTGCGGTCGATATGGATTATCATAGGACGATGTATGAGCTTCATCATAAGGTCAACCCGAGGGAAACTATTGTGGGATGGTGAGTGGCTTGTTTGGGGGAGGGGAGTCTGATGTATTAATTGGTGGTCTGTGCTTGCAGGTACTCGACGGGATCCAACCTCAATACGTATTCTGCACTGATACAGAATTTCTATTCGCAAGACACTGCACCGCACCAGGCTATCCACCTCGCGGTCGACACTGGTGCGCAGGAAGGCGAGCAACCCGGCGTCAAGGCCTACATCAGGTATCTACTTTTTTACTGTCTGTGAACCCATTCTAATCCGTCCTCCAGCTCCCCGGTTGGTGTCCATCCCAAACCTGAGAACGCCGTCTTCGTCCCCGTCCCCTGTGAACTCCGTTTCCAAGAATCCGAGCGCAGCGGTCGTAAGTCTTACCCCCATCCTCCCACCGAATCCCTACTGACAAGTATTTTCCTTTGCACAGTGGACCTCCTCGCCAAAGCCGCCGCCTCCAAATCTCCCATCTCCCTCGAAAGCGACCTCGTCACCCTCGAAGCCTCCCTGCAAGAAGTCGCCAGCATGGTCGACCGCGTCCTCGAATACGTCCGATCCGTCTTATCAGGCGAAGTCCAAGGAGACGTTGTCGTTGGCAGATACCTTCTTAACACATTGAGCACTACGACCGCAGGGATGGAAAAGGACAAGTTGGAAGCATTATTCAATGCTCATTTACAGGTGAGTCTCCTAACTTCTTCTTTTAGGTATTTCGTATCGCCAATGCTAATTGAATCTTTTCAGGATACCCTCATGGTTTCGTATTTGGCAAACTTGGTACGAGGGCAGGTGGAAGTGTCCTCCCGACTTGCTTTGGTCACTTAGATGGTTATTGTATTGTATTATATGGCGGTGGTGACCGACAGGTATGGTCGATTCAAAATAATGTGCAGTCATGCACGGTACATATTTTCCTTGTGACATCGGCTCGCGTTCCGAGTGCGCCTGTCCGGGACGCGATAACGGCGGTGCGCCATCCTTTTGTGCGCCTCCCCCTATTGTCAATCAGCGCCATACGCACTTTATATATCATCTCATCTCCTTTATTGTTGTCGGCCCTTCAATACTCCGGTGCTGCAGACATTTCTTATTGATACTATCATTCCCGCTCATATACATATTAGACAAAGGAAAGAGCGGGATGATCCGACAGGGCGCATAGCATGATTGCAGCGCGGTGATGGCGGCATCGTTCTCATTTGCCTACAGCACACCAACGCGCCTCCCGCCCGAACACAGACACAAATACACTTACACATCGCCGCCGTCCGCTGCGTGACCGTCTGAAGTCCCAAGTGAAGTTCCTTTCTTTTCCAAAAAGTGAAATAACATTTTAATTACCTGCAAGTCCCAATTTTCAAGAAATAAATATTCGGCTAATTTGCCGACACTAACGCTCCCGCCTTCCCCGGACCCCGAAGCAAATACCCGCCGCCAAACGAGATCTTCTCTTCCAAATGAAATTTAGCACGTTACTACTTATATTGTAGTCAACAAATAAATTGGTGCAAATATGCCTTCTTATTACCATGGCGTTACATTTTCAAAATACGTAGAATGTATACAGGAAAATCCGAAGCCTAATAACAAATATGCGGTATGATACATTACATTCAAATATGATCAAGCAAGAATGAATACTAATAAATCCTCTTAAGTAACCTTAACTGTCGAAAGAAAGACATCATCGAACTGATTCTTGCCTAACAGATTCCTCGCAACCAACGACTCTACCGCCACACCCTGCTTACGCGCCGCAAGCTTCTGCTCTGCCATAAAATCCTTCAACGGAGAAAAGCTTGCCTCGAAGTCCTCCTTTCCATCTCCTCCGAGTTCCTTCTCGTCTCTGATGATCCTGTCGCTCAAATTCCTCTTTCGTCTCGCCGCCCACGAATTCTTCATAGTATGCAACACACTCAAGACGTAACCCTCAACCTTCCCAATCGAACGCTCTTTCGGCGGCTCCCTCATCATCGAATAACGGAACGCCTTCCGGATGTCCTCCCTCCCAAATATCTCCCCCGCCCTCCTAAGCTGCGTCCTAAAGATGCCTTCGCAGTTCTGACAAATCCCCTTGCGCTTCGACCTGGGACCCCGGATTTCAGCGGGAGGATATGCAATTTCTCCAGATGGGAAATGGACGTTCCTCTCCTGAGAGAGCTGCATATGCTTATACAGCGCCTCGAAACATTCGTTCTTCTTCGCCCTTGTAGGGAGGCGACAGTTCCAACGATGGTACTTGCGAATATCCTCGACTAGTTCGGCCCAGCAGTCGCTCGAGGCACTATCGAGGATCTTCTCGCCACGGCGGTAGAAGGCGAGTTCGGTGGGGCTGAGGAGGGAGAAATCAGGTTTGACGTGAAGAGGTAGGACGTTTGTTGGTAGTTTGAGGACTTGCTCGACGCGATAGAGGTAGAAGAAGGCGGCGGAATAGAGAGCGGTAAGGTCGTTGTCGCATATGATGCGAATGAGGCGGCAGGGTTCGATGAGTGGAGCAAAGGCGGAGATGGGGCCATAGCGACGTTCGTCGGTGCTACGATGTGGGACGAAGTAGGACGCGTTCTCGTTAAGGATAATGAGACCTCGTGCGAGTCCGCGAGTGAGCTTTCGAGTTACGAGGCCGGCTCCGAAACGCGTTGAGAGGGTGAGGAGGGAGTTGAGGAAGGATAAGTCACGTTCGTTGCGGGGGATGATGGAATCTGAGATACTGGATGAATGCGGTGAATTAGTAAAGAAAAGAGATAATAAGTGTTGAGAAATTACTTAGGCTTAATAATTGAATTGAGAAGAATCGTAAGTTCTTCAGCCGTCGCATCGACACGAACGATGGGAAGACCCTCATGGTAAAACACCGCCGCATCTGCATCCGCATCAACGAGAGACGGATAAAACGACGCGAACTCTACAGAAATCTGCTTCAACACCTCGATGTGGATTTTGAGAGCCTTGTAAACGAGTTTGCTGATCTCAGTGTTCACTGTGGCGTTTGGCAATAAAACCAAGTTGGCGTCCTCCCCACTATACGAGAACTCCTCGCCATTGACGATAATCTCGTTCTGGCTCGGAATAGGGGAGAATGGAATGTGGAACACAGAATTTGACGTGTCTTTGATGCTATGAGAATACTGAGAACTGGGTGGAAGAGTGGAAGAAGTGGTTAGGCGAACGTATCCTCCGGGAGACTTCGAAAACGACGCTGGCATGTTGAGGTGGTTGCCGCTGTGGTGAGACGCAAAAATAATAGGGTGTTAAGCCCATGGCTGTGAAGAACGTATAGATTGGGAATGTAACCCCCTTAGATTAGAGATTAACGGGGTCAAGTTAGAGTTAGGTGAACGCATTTTCCACTAGTGTGGAAGCGCCCAAGCCTGCGCATGCATTCATCGAAACCGATGTAATAATGATCAAGACTACTCCTCTAAGGATTACCATAGTCAAGGATATTTTCGAGTTATATGTCTTGTCTAGATCTGTATAAATGTCGAAATATTTGGAGTTGCACCCGATATCCAAGCTTATCGATGTTACCATTCGCAGGGCACTAACCCCGAAAAGAGGTGGGACTGGCTTTCGCGCCCCTACCAATTGCTCAATATTCATCCAAAATGACGTCGAAAATGTCTATTGTCACGCCACCAGATAGGCTCCTAAAAATCTGAATGAAAGCCTCAAGCAAAGATGGAACCAAAAACGGAGTATTCGCCTCATACAGAACTGCCTACATAACTCTCTTCGTTTCCAAGTACGGTATAACAAATTTCTGTAACGGATTGCCTGTACATGGAGGAGGTATATACGGATAACCTGCCCTAAGCACCTATAAGCAGTTCCTCATCAATAAGGCTGTTATTTCGATAAACGACGGTGTATGGCACTTGGGTGGTGGGGTTAAGCGTGTACCTCTTCCATTCCGGGTGAGCATTGCTCGGCTGGCCTGACCTGCTGTCAAATCTGTCGACGACATAAAGCGTGTCTGCTTTGACGGTAGGGCTAGAGGATTTGGGCCACGCTTGACAACCTCTCCTTTCTAGAAGAAGGGTTGAGTAATAGTCAGTGAAATTGAGCAAGTGATGGACTGAACTGTGAACGGGACACTTGTATTGCCATTAATAGAAACAATGAATGTCATTTAGTGAGACACCCCTAACTTCGGTTCCAGCACGCTTGGTGTATTTGGTCTGGATTTCGGCCTTGAGACGGTAATGGTATCGCTTCTCAGCAGCAGCTTGCTGTAAACCCTGATTATAAGAAATGATGAGAAGATATGTATGCAAGAAAGAAGAAGCAGCCATGATAAGAAAGTTATTACTGACAACTGAATGACGAGCTTGAGGTTTCTCGATTGCCTCAAGAACTGTAAAAATCTGGGTCTTCTTGATCTTGGGGTATTCCTCGCATCTGGAAATCTTTTCTCGATGCTCCAGCGGGTGGGAGCTATTAAAGTGTCCGAGGCAGAGGGTTCGAGCTTAACTTTGTCATTTCTCTGGAGAGAAGGAACATAAGCTGTTAGAAGGGGGATTAGATCGAATTTCAAGACATACCTTGAATTTAGGGCTCATGTTTGGGACTTGAATAGAGTATAACCTCTGTTGCGATATAAGTATGTGAGGGTGGCCAAAGGACGTCCAATATTTATATTAGAAAAGCGATGGTGTGTCGGCATCTCAGTTGATGATTCTCTTGGAGAATGATGTGGCAAAAGTTCAATTACGTACACCTGCCAATTTAGCTTGCTGGCAGACTATGTGAGGGCAGTAGTTCTCGATGGAGCCAGAGGCTGCATGTGTTGAGAGATGGATATCTATAGCGGAGTCCCAGTTTGACAGAGAAGCGAATGGTGACCACGAGGGACTTTAGTTAATGAGCCCTTCTCAGGTATATATTCCCGGACATCAGATAGAGCGTATGCAGGGGAGGGGGAGGACCCCTAAAAAATACCGGTCAATCCCTGAGTCAAAATCGGTCAAAATCGGCCCTTTTTTCCGGGACCCAAAATGTCTCCTTTTGGACGTAATTTTCCGGGACTACCCTAGGCATTCCGCCATCGAGTCTCACATTTCCGGGACTTATACCTCAGGGCTATTAGATAATATATAATTTAATACAGCATTATTATATAATAATTAGAGCAAACAGAAAAAAGTTGACAACGGAGGTTCGAACTCGGGGTAGGTCCAGATCATAACTGCGAAATTGACCTAACCACTGCCACATAGCATCATCATTTCTGAGACTCATCTTAGGCATACTTACATATCGCCTGCGTCTTCCGGGACGGCGGATCAAGCATAAGGTCCAAAAAAAGCCCTAAATTTCCGGGATGACGCATTAGTCCTTCTCAATTCTGTCCCGCAACTTTGCTCCGAAATGAGCTTCGGCATGGTGACTAAGGCCGGAGGCCAACCTGTCGGATGCTTCGGAACGTGCTAGAATTGAGTACGTTGTCCCGCAAGTTGTCCCGCAGTATACAGCTGCATACGTAAGCTATAACACTGTTTGACGTGTGACGCCTGTGACTTCTACGTGATGAGCGCGCCGCCCCCGCCCCCGCCACCTGCTAATCACTGGCATGTAGCTAGATATAGCTCTGTGATGCAGACACCTGCCCGCCAATCCGCACTCCCGCCTCTCAACCACCTATATGCGCCTCCCCATGCCTGTTATCCTTCCCAAGGTGGTTACCGATCTCACGAGACGAATACGGGATCTGCGCGGACGGCGGGCTATGGTCACGCTAAGTCACCCTGGCGGCACCACAGGAAGAGTCACAGGAGGAAGGATCGTCCAAAAAAGGACGCTTTGTCAGCTTGCTGCAGGAGCTCGCAAGTGCCAAGCGGCTTGGAGCGACTTGCGGGACACCTCGCAAGGTGTCCCGCATTTCCCGCATTTTCGTGCCCGACAGAGTGGATCACCAATAGGTCGTTGCCGTGCGCGCTAGCTCGCGGGGACAACGATCGGGACAGAATTGAGAAGGATGGCCTCCAAAATCCTTCTTTTTTTCTGGGACAGGCCTCAGGCCCATTCCTATGTTTTCAGGGGTCCTGCTGCGGCTGGACCCTAGCGCCAGGCGCAATGCAGGGATGCAAAGAAATGGAACGACTTGTTCATTCTTCAGGTTCAGAGCTCTTTGTTCGAAATGCTTGAATTATCATTGTTATTAATAGCCCTAATCAATTCATTCCCTACTCGTTTTCCCTACTCGGGCACGGGTTATGTACCGTGGGTTGAATGTAACCACCTTAGATTAGAGATTAACGGGGTCAAGTTGGAGTTGGGTGAACGCATTTCCACTAGTGTGGAAGCGCCCAAGCCTGCGCATGCATTCATCGAAACCGATGTAATAATGATCGAGGCTACTCCTCTAAGGATTACCATAGTCAAGGATATTTTCGAGAAATGTGTCTCGTCTAGATCTGTATAGCCTCGAAATATTTGGAGTTGCATCCGATGTCCAAGCTTATCGATGTTACCCGGGCCATTCGCAGGGCACTAACCCCGAAAAGAGGCGGGGACTGGCTCTCGCGCCGCTAGCGATTGCTCAATATTCATCCAAAATGACGTCGAAAATGTCTACTGTCACACCACCAGATAGGCTCCTAAAAATCTGAACGAAAGTCTCAAGCAAAGATGGAACCAAAAGCAGAGTATTCGCCTCATACAGAACTACCTACATAATTCTCTTTGTTTCCAAGCACGGCATGACAAATTTCTGTATAGGATTGCCTGCACATGGAGGAGGTACATACAAATAACCTGCCCTAAGCACCTATAAGCAGTTCCTCATCAATAAGGTTGTTATTTCGATAAACGAGGGTGAATTGTGTTAGGATGGTGGGGTTAAGCGTGTACTTGTTCAATTCCGGGTTAGCCTTGCTCAACTGGCCTGAGCTGCTGCCAAAGCTGTGGACGACATAAAGTGTGTCTGCTTTGATTTTGGTGCTAGAGGCTTTGGGGGCACGCTTGACAATGTCTCCTGGCTAGAAGAAGGGTTGAGTAATAGTCAGTGAAATTGAGCAAGTGATGGACTGAACTGTGACCGAGGCACTTGTGCCTGTAGTAGAAACAATGTCAGTGGATGGGATATTCTGAATTTGGCTTCCTAGGCGCTTAAGGTATTTGGTCTGGATTTCGGCCTTGAGGCGGTAATGGTAATGCTTCTCAGCAGTAGCTTGCTGTAAACCCTGATTATTATAAGAAACGATGAGAAGATCTATATGCCAGAAAGGACAAGCAGCCATAAGGAAGTTATTACTGACAACTGAATGACGAGCTTGAGGTTTCTCGATTGCCTCAAGAACTGTAAAGATCTGGGTCTTCTGGAGCTTGGGGTATTCGGGGGTGTAAACGAATCCTTCAAATCCTTTCTCGATGTTCCAGCGGGTGGGAGCCAGCAGAGTGTCTGAGATAGAGGGTTCAAGCTTGACTTTGTCGTTTCTCTGGAGAGAAGTAACATAAGCTGTTAGAAGGGGGATTAGATCGAATTTGAAGACGTACCTTGAATTTAGGGCTCATGTTTGGGACCTGAATAAAGTATAACCTCTGTCGCGATATATATGAGGGTGACCAAAAGACGTCCGATATTCTTATTAGAAAAGCGATGGTGTGTCGGGCCCTAAATTTCAGTTGATGCTTCTCTTGGAGAATGATGCGGCAAAAGTTCAATTACGTACGTGTCAGTTTAGCTTGCTGGCAGGCTATGTGAGGGCAGTCCTCGATGGAGCCAGAGGCTGCATGTGTCGAGAGATGGACTTCTATAGCGGAATCCCAGTTTGACCGAGAAGCGATTGATGACTACGAGGGACTTCAGCTAATAGCCCTAATCAATTCATTCCCTACTCACTTTCCCTACTCGGCACGGGTTACCGTGGGCTCCAGTACCCGATGCGATCGGATCCTGTAAAGCGGCGAACCGAGTTGCTGGGCTCTTGGCCTTAGGGAAAGCTTAGGGAACTACGGAATACTCAAACGGTGCCCGTCGTTTCCCTAAACCCCCGCCAAGGATGCTTCGTCAGCACACGCGGCTGATAAACGCTTGCCCGTCCCTCACTCGTCCCAGCCACAGACGTCACATACCTGTCACTCTTCATAGCCCGCTGTGGTCAGCGTAAGGCTGTCTCTCCTCTGCTCGCTCTAGGGACATTTTGGTGAATGCAGCAGATGAGGAAGAGGTAGTTTGGCTGATGCTGCCAGTGACCAGAATAAATTGAGGGTTCCATCTCAAAGGGCGGGCAAGGTGGGATTATAACGGTGCTTAGGTCAGACAGGGGAAAACGTAGGGTAGAGCGCACGCTGGGAAAGGGCTGCAGCGGACCCAGAGTACCGGTCAATCCCTGAGTCAAAATCGGTCAAAATCGGCCCTTTTGTCCGGGATCCAAGTTTCTCCTTTTGGGCGTAATTTTCCGGGACTACCGTTGGCATTCCGCCATCAGGCCTCACATTTCCGGGACTTGTACCTTAGACCTGTTAGATAATATACACTTTATTACAGCATTATTATATAGCATACTAGAGCAGACAGAAAAAGGTTGGCAACGGAGGTTCAAACTCGGGGTAGGTCTCGATCATAGCTGCGAAAGTGACATAACCACTGCAAGGTGGCATCATCATTGGATGACTGGCCTGTATGATCGGAAAGAACTGCAGACATGGCATAAAGGGAGAGTGATATTACATAATAGACAATGCCGCGTATCCAACATCACCGGTACGGTTTAAGCTCGGATCTCTTTGTTTTTTGTTCAAGTTATTTATTATTGTTCTTCCATATAACATTTGGGTCAGGGTGCAAACCAAACCTTAGAAGACGTGGGGCTTCCAATCGATCTTCTCTCTAAGTATAACCCACCCGCTGAAATTTCGAATGTCTCGTTGGATACCTTTAAATTGGTTTTTGACCAGATGGATACGATTCGAATTCGCAAGACAGCAGCGTTTACAGTGGGCGAGCGTCACCAGGTTAAAATACTGCTCCCACTTCCCTGATCCATAAACCTGACCCCTATTTCTCACTTTTCAAGTTCAAATCCCATTTCCTTGAGCCTCATGATACCTAAGAACGAAAATTGTATCATTTATTACAGTGTGTATATGACTTCAAATTTCCATAATGAGCTTGTATATGCATATATCCTGGGCAAGTTGAATCGCCCGTCGACCCCTTTGACCGTCGGATTTGACCGTGCCGTCCCAGTATTCTTTCTTTTTCTTTGAACATTAAATTTTGGCGCATTTTAGTTCCACATAAATCAAAATTAAATCTAAACATGTCTCAACACGTGAGGTCTCACAGCGGCCAGACAGCGGAACACTGGATATGGATTCCAGTCTTATGGACTCGGTAAAGGGTATGCATTATGAATTTAAGTAGATATAAATGTAGGTACAGCAGAGGAGAGCCATAGGAGCTAGGAAAAGCTCCCATATAGGACCTGCGTAGGAGGAAGGATCTGGTGACGGTTCTTGACGAGATCATAACGCGACTCTCACTGTGAGAGCAGCCGGGATTGTCTTGAGGGTGTTAACTATCTAGACGAAAACCAATGCACAACGTTTTGCGTATGAAAAACATGATTTTTAAGCCAATGCGCGTGCTGCATATCTTGCGTAGAAGGCGAGTAAAGAGCGATGGAGGGGATATGCGATATGATGACCATTGGGTTTGAATACTGTGAGGAACTTTCGCCCATCGGTCATACTTGTCCCATTGAGGATCATTTGGGAATGGAACGGCCTCCTTCATGACGTCAGGAGATACAGCACTCATAACATTTTCAAAAAAGGCAAGGGCCTGTGGAGCAGTGAAGCGTTTGGAAAGATTGTCGGTGAGCAAACCATCAAAGAAAGGTGCGAGCAAGGGGACTTGAACGACACTAAGCTGGGGTACACATGAGTTGCAATTCGTCTTCACAAAGTAAAATGAATTACCTGAAAGTATCTGGCAAGGAGAATTCCCAGATTTCCCATTTCCATTACAAATGGGTCATAATCAAGCTCTCCTTGTGCGACATCATTTGGTAAAGGGTGGCCAAATTGGTAAAAATGAGTGAATGGAAGGCGGCGTTTTCGGGGATCGGAGGCGATATCCGGTGGGAAGAACAGTGACAGATCGAAATCGAAGAGAGCATAAGTAACCATGTGCCGTTCATGGAGCATGAGCCGTGATCGATAATTTGCGCCGCTGGTAGCTGTGCCAAGATGGTTTGGGATAAAATGCTCTATCTTAAGATCCTGAAAAAAATTGATAATTCATTTCAGAAACATCATCCACAGATTATGGGAGGATAGTATACTTGGTGAACAATGCCGTTGGTGTGCAAGTATGATATAGCCTGGGAGAAGGTTGTCAGTGGTAGTCATACCAAAGGGGCAGAGAGTACTCACTTTTAATGTACAGTGGATAAATAACAGCATATCCGAGATCTTGGGCAGCCACGGAATTATCGGATTCTCACCCCATCTAAGCTCGCTCATAAGGTTGATTGGGTGTAAAAAGGGCGGCATTCAAACTGACCTTGGCATGACGGCGAAACAGTGATCTTGAAATGGTAGCATTTCACAAACCGGCATGATGTGGTTGTCTTTTGCTGCGGCCATATTATTACTGATATACTTCATAATGTCGTATTCTGTCGAAGGATTCGGGACGATTTTTATTGCATAATGCCGGCCATCTCTATCCTGTGCGAATGCCACGCGGTCCTAATTGACAGCGCTGGTTTATTTCACGAATTCAAAGTAAGGCAGGCAGATTCTTACCCGGCCAAATGCTGGATGCACTTCAGGGCACGAAGGATCTCGGCCACATACATGTGCATGAGGAAATTGGGCGATTGAATCTTCATAAGGTATGGTGGGGATATAGAGATCTGTGAAGTCGAAGAGATAGTAACCACAAGAAGCAAGCCATTCTCGCGAGTCTTCCCAGAAAGTGTCGAATTCTTCGATGGACACCGTTCGATCTTCGATATTAAACTGTAGAAACTCACCCCGTTAAGACGAAGCTAAATGCTATAGAATCATTCTAGCACTCACATGTAGAGTAGGTGCCTTAGCAGACAGCGGTGGTGGTGCCATGGAGGTGGGCTTGGAGATGAACGTGGGGTGGATGTGTTCTGTCGACAGGAAGTAGTCACGTGACATGTTTACGGTGCGCGAGCTTGTATCAGGTCTATTTTCCCGCGCGTGAAGTCATCAAGCGCTGAACTTTCTCGTAAACTCGCAACTTGAACCTTGCAAATGTTGTCCCATGGTATGTATCAACGAGCAATATATTTTATTATTCTATATAATTCATTTAAAAACTTTTGTTAAATCCTCATAAGTGAATAGAGTAATACAGCTGGCCAGTATCAATTCCAAAATTGTACTAGGAAATATTATGATCAAACCCCGACATAAGCATTATCTCGAACTTTCTGTGATTTTCTCAGTGGCCCACTGGGCTAGTCCATTTAGATGAACATGAACTAAGAAGAACGACATAAAGGGTGAGTTACGCCGTTATGGTGGAAAACAAGGACAAAAATGCGCACGTCGTGAACTGTCACAGAAACGTGACACCATTTTCACACACTCAGTCGAGTCGAATAGAGGACTGTAAGTACATAGATAACTCGCATGAGGTTGGCATAATAAAATGGACATTTAAATTGAATGAAAGAATAAAATAAAATAAAATATTGTCGGCATCAGAATTATGATGTCACGTCTTGCTGCAACTTGTCTGGCTCAAGGGCACTTGCAGCAAAAATTATTTCTCTGGAGAGAAGGAACATAAGCTGTTAGAAGGGGGATTAGATCGAATTTGAAGACATACCTTGAATTTAGGGCTCATATTTGGGACTTGAATAGAGTATGACCTCTATCGCGATATAAGTATATGAGGGTGGCCAAAGGACGTCCGACATTCTTATTAGAAAAGGGATCGTGTGTCGGCATCTCGGTTGATGATTCTCTTGGAGAACGATGTGGCAAAAGTTCAATTACGTACACATGTCAATTTAGCTTGTTGGCAGGCTATGTGAGGGCAGTAGTCTTCGATGGAGCCAGAGGCTGCATGTGTTAAGAGATGGATATCTATAGCGAAGTCCCAGTTTGACAGGGAAACGAATGGTGACCACGAGGGACTTCAGTTAATGAGCCCTTCTCAGGTATATATCCCCGGACATCAGATAGAGCGTATGCAGGGGAGGGGGAGGACCCCTAAAAAATACCGGTCAACCCCTGAGTCAAAATCGGTCAAAATCGGCCTTTTTTCGGGACCCAAAATAGAGAGCTTTAGCAAAGAGCCACACTGTGGCTAATCCCGCTTTCCTATTGGTCAGCTTGAGTCACAGGTGGCGCTGTGGCTGTTGCTAAACCTGTCTAATATCTCCTTTTGGACGTAATTTTCCGGAACTACCCTAGGCATTCCGCCATCGAGCCCCACATTTCCGGGACTTATACCTCAGGGCTGTTAGACAATATACAATTTAACACAGCATTATTATATAATATATTAGAGCAGACAGAAAAAAGTTGACAACGAAGGTTCGAACTCGGGGTAGGTCCAGATCTAGCTGCGAAAGTGACATAACCACTGCCACATAACATCATCATTTCTGGGACTCATCTTAGGCATACTTACATATCGCCTGCGTATTCCGGGACGGCGGATCAAGCATAAGGTCCAAAAAAAGCAGGCTTCAGTTGATCGTTACCCTCCCGATCGACGCCCCCCTCCCGATTGACGCCCCCTCCCAAATCTCGGCGCCGAGGCTTCTATCAAACCAAATCCCCTGCAAACCTCATAGGCACTATTTTACGCTCCGATTTGGCTACGTTTTCAAAGTACATATTATAAGAGCAAACATGACTACTATTACTACAGTTACATGCATGTAAAGAATGTGATTAACTAAATTAATAAAGGCATGTACTGTATAGTTAGCTGATGACCGAGTCAATATGCGCTGAACTAAGGTTGTTGCGCTGACGGGACTCAGTGGCATTCAAGGAAGGAAATCAATCAAAGAATGAGACTCTTTCAAAATAATTTTACTATGAGAGTGAGTGTATGAAGTGTGGGTATGATTTAAACAAATCCAATACAATCTGAATGCGGCACTGAGAACGGAGCCTGCATATATGCGCCAATCGGAGGCATGCAGAGAAGATAAATTTAAAGAATGTCCGTAAGCGGGTTAAATTACCGGGAATTAATTCTTGATTTTTGCGACCAGCTCGGGGAGAGAGTTAACAGCGGATCCTGATCTTGGATGTAAGGGACGCTGCTCATATTCGGCTTATGCATTGGGAAGATAGTCCCATTTATGCACCAACGTACGAGGGGGTATCATAAGCATTAGTACCATAAATTTATCTTACGTCGCCAGAAAAAGCACAGACTAAAAAACTATAACAAGTTCTATCAAATATAACGAGACATACAGGAGATTTGAAACTACCACCCAAGACCGCGACTTTTTAGAAGAATAAGAGATTGGAGGGAAAGGGAGTTTGCGGGGGAATTGGTTGGCATTGACTGGCGATACGGCAAGATCTCGTTAACCGACTCCGCTGAGATGCCGAGTGGTAACGATGGACTGTGAACTCCGAACATATTCCCACCTCACGTTCATCTCCAAGTTCACCTTCATGGCACCACCATCGCTGTCTGCTAAGGCACCTGCTCTACATGTGAGTGCTAGAATGATTCTATTGCATTTAGCTTCATCTTAACGCCGCGAGTTTCTACAGTTTAATATCGCAGATCCAACGGTGTCCGACGAAGAATTCAACACTTTCTGGGAAGACTCGCGAGAATGGCTTGCTTCTTGTGGTTACTACCTCTTCGAGTTTATAGATTTAGTCTATGTCCCCACCGTACCTTATGAAGATTCAATCGCACAATTTCCTCATGCACATGTATGTGGCCGAGATCCTTCGTGCCCTGAAGTGCATGGAGCATATCACCGGGTAAGAATCTGCCTGCCTTACTTTGAATTCGTGAAATAAATCAATGCTGTCAAATTAGTACCGCGTGGCATATGCACAAGATAGAGATGGCCGACACTATGTAATCAAGATCATCTCAAATCCTTCGACAGAATATGAAATTATGAAGTATATCAGTAATAATATGGCCGCAGCAAAAGACAACCACATCATGCCGGTTTGTGAAATGCTACCATTTCAAGGCCACTGTTTTGCCGTCATGCCAAGGTCAGTTTGAATGCCGCCCTTTTTACACCCAATCAACCTTATGAGCGAGCTTAGATGGGGTGAGAATCCGATAATTCCGTGGCTGCCCAAGATCTCGGATATGCTGTTATTTATCCACTGTGCATTAAAAGTGAGTACTCTCTGCCCCTTTGGTATGACTACCACTGACAACCTTCTCCCAGGCTATATCATACTTGCACACCAACGGCATTGTTCACCAAGTATATTATCCTCCCATAATCTGTGGAGGATGTTTTTGAAATGAATTATCAATTTTTTTTCAGGATCTTAAGATGGAACATTTTTCCCCAAACCATCTTGGCTCAACTTTCAGCCACGCAAATCAACAGTCACGGCTCATGCTCCATGAACGGCACATGGTTACTTATGCTCTCTTCGATTTCGATCTGTCACTGTTCTTCCCGCCGGATATCGCCTCCGATCCTCAAAAACGCCGCTTGCCATTCACTTCTTTTTACCAATTTGAACACCCTTTACCAAATGATGTCGCACAAGGAGAGCTTGATTATGACCCATTTGTAATGGAAATGGGAAGTCTGGGACGTCTCCTAGCCAGATGCTTTCAGGTAATTCATTTTACTTTGTGAAGACGAATTGCAACTCATGTGTACCCCAGCTTAGTATCATTCAAGTCCCCTTGCTCGCACCTTTCTTTGATGGTTTGCTCACCGACAATCTTGCCAAACGCTTCACTGCTCCACAGGCCCTTGCCTTTTTTGAAGATGTTATGAGTGCTGTATCTCCTGGCATCATGGAGGAGGGCGTTCCATTTCCTAATGATCCTCAATGGGACAAGTATGACCGATGGGCAAAAGTTCCTCATAGTATTCAAACTCAATGGTCATCATATCGCATGTCCCCTCCATCGCTCTTTACTCGCCTTCTACGCAAGATATGCAGCACGCGCATTGGTTTAAAAATCGTGTTTTTCACACGCAAAAACGTTGTGTATTGGTTTTCGTCTAGATAGTTATACGCGCTCAAGGCAATCCCGGCTGCTCTCACCGTGAGAGTCGCGTTACGATCTCTTCACGGAACCATCACCAGATCCTTCTCCTACGCAGGTCCTATATGGGAGCTCTTCCTAGCTCCTACGGCTCTCCTTTATTATATCTACATTTATATCTGCATTTATCCATAATGCATACCCTTTGCCGAGCCCATACAGACTGGAATCCATATCCGGCGTTCCGCTGCCTGGTAGCCTGGGCCGCTGTAAGATCTTACATGTTGAGATGTACGTTTGGATTTGATTTTGATTTATGTGGAACCAAAATGCACCAAAATTTAATGTTTTAAGAAAAAGAAAAGAATACTAGGAACGAGATGGAAACGCGGAAGAGATAACCCGGCTAAAGGATCAAGCTGCAAGTACTTAGTACATACAATACAATGTAGATATTCGGCTCGTATCACATCAGGCAAACAAAATGCCGCTGCCTTCAAAATTTATTGTTTGTGCAAAAGAGAGAAAAAGAAGAAAGAAAGAAAAAAAAAAGAAGAAATAACAGTCTTAACAGCCAACCAGTGTGCGGTTTGAACTAATGCCCCTATACGGCTTGTCAGTGCGATCTTAAGCGGCGGTAGCCATTGCCTCTTCTACTACCCCATATGGTTGCTTATACGAAACATATATGTCGTACGCTTTAATGGACATACAACTCCCAGCTCGCACATAGAGATTTATCTACTGGCATACGACAACACTTCTTCCTGACCATACACCAAGGCCGTTCACTTGCTGAATCCTGGGCTACAACTTATTATGTATAGATAGTTACTACATGTACTTAATAGGTTAAAGAATTGAGTGCACGCCCAAGATAGGGCCGGAGTGGGTATCATCTTATGTTACAATTTGTATAGGTACAAAAGACGTGAAAATAATCGTAAAATCAGAGAGAGGACTTCCCCACAGCGTCCCTTCATTGAAATGTGCTCTCAGAAATCGCTTCTAACCACCCAAGCGAAGCAAGCGAGTCCCGATCTCCAGAGTCCGTCACAGGCGAAAACTTCGTTACAGTGCTCTTAACCGTTCCCTTATTATCCATATCCAGCGGTTCCAATCGCGCATTAATAGTACTCCAAAATCGTATCACGCCGTGTGCGCTCTTCGTCACAAACATAAAGTCGTTTCCGCGAGGGCTGCAAGTTAACCTGATGGCTTTGTCTTCCTCTTCTGGTTGCATGATTAATAATCTGTGGATAGGCTCTTCTCGGTCTCGTCGCCAGAATACGGCTTCTCCTTCTGAAAATCGAATGGGTGTTAATATCGAAAGAAATTATATGAGGCTCAGAGCGTACGAACCTGTTGTAAGGCAAACTAGGAAATCATTGTTATTTAACCATTGGGTACGACCGCGGAATTTCGTCCCAGGGAGCTTTGGCCGCAGTTGTCGCTGTAATGACAGATATACGCCTTTCACACCTGATTGTATTGCCCAGATTTGTGGAGGCTAAGAGAAGTGATATGTAGATATTCAAGCCAACGAGGAAGTTAATTGAACTCACATCATCTTGATAGCTGACCACGATCAAACTGTTCGCAGCATCCAAGACACTGACATATAGAGCTTCCTTCCACAGAGGGACTTCGCTGAAGGAAATGTCAACATCACTGCAGAGAATCGACGCATTTAGCTTTCACTTACCACTGAATCTCGCAAGTTTCGAGATTAAACACTGCCGTTAAACGCGTCTTAATAATTTATCCCGAGAATACGGTAACGCATGATACAAACTCACATATCAGCTTCCTCGTCGCAACGGCGCGAATCGCACCTAGATTCTGAGACGACCTCAGGACAGTGGCGAGCATAACCACAGATCCCGATCCAAGGACGTCCAAGTGCTCAATCCGGATGTTGTCTAATGGTTTTCTCATTATTTCGGTGCCTTTCACGTTCTGGATCATTTATGCATCAGCTTGTGAGAAAGATAACATAGACTTAGAGCCAGAATAATTGACAAACCAATATCCCTAAGATGTTAGAATCCTCGACGCATATGAATCTCGGAGGAGAGTCTGCTCTTTAGTAAGTAAAGTTGTCGACACACAAATACACATTACTTGAAGTACCTTGAACATCCGGAAGTCCCTGGACATAACTAATTTGTCCAGGCCTCTTAAGAGTCTTCGTTCCACTGTCCTGTAATAGTAAATGAAATATTAGCCCGTATAACAGGGCCAAAACCCAGAGATATGTACCTTTGACCACACATCCAAAAACCGTTTGTTGACAGTCCATGTCAGAATATATTCTCCAGAGGAGGACCAAGCAATTTCCCTCGTTCCAACGCCTGTGAAGTTCAATCGAGAATTCAATAATAAGGGACCTTGTTGGCCTGTATCATCCACCTCAATAAATCAATAACCAAACATCTCAGTCTAATCATTAAATAATATTGGAGAAGTTAACCCTCACCGCAAAGATCGCACTCCTAATAGTCGTCGCAATTCCCAACTTTCTCCCCGTTGCATTAAATTTCGGATACCCAAACGTTAGTACCTCATCAAACCGCAAATCACCTCCGACCTGCACAACCCTCTTTAGCGTTTTCTCCAACCTCGAAACGCATTGCTGCTCTTGAAGCAATTTCGTCATGCGTTGTTTGAATATCGTTAGAGCGACGACACGGCGGATGCGTTGGCGCGCTAGGGCTTGGATGGTTGATATGGAGCCTGTGCGGGGTTTGCCTGAGATTGATTGTGGTGGGTCTGATGGCGAGTCTGCGTCCGGGACGTCATGATTTCCTGCGCGTTCGGTGGATGGTTGCGGAGCATTCTTCTTGTGCTCAGGCTCGGGAGTTGAGTCTTCGGACGATAGGTTCAAAGGAAGGTGCTCATTCGAGGAATATAACGGAAGAAGAGGTCCTGATCCACTTTTTCCCTGAACCCGCTCTTTCTCTTTCTCTTTCTCTTTCTCTTTCTCTTTCTCTTTCTCTTTCTCTTTCTCTTTCTCTTTCTCTTTCTCTGAAATTGGCCCGGCTGCTGACACTAAATGTTTTAGATTCAACTTTGGAATTGGTCTCGAACTCCGTGGCCCCGGAACATGTCGTAGTTTATCCGCCAAACCCCAGAAGAGGAGAGGTGCAAGACTGAAGAGTCCCGCAGCTTGGCAGATGAAGACAACGACTTGGGTGCCGATAGACTATATTGAATATTTATATCGTTAGCACTCGGGCTCAGAATTCAGAACCTGAAAGAATTTACCTGTAATGAGATGGTAAATACTGCTAATCCACACATGAACATTATCACAGACAGCACAAGAAATATCCCAGGTGATAATCTTAGCCAATCCCATAACCACGGTGGGAGACTCGTCCGAGGTGAGCTGCTACCAACGCCAACTCCTCGTCAAAATAAAAATAAATAAAAATCCTACAATATACTTACTACATAGCCCGTCTCCAAATATACGCCGAAAACCCAATAAGCGCACTCGCGACACTTAACACGAGGGAACCAAACCAAAATGCGTTCGATATTTCCGTTAATACACCCGGATGCTGACTGAGGAGACTATATTGAATCATCGTGGCCGTTACGCCGGAGAAGAAGGTCGCCATTGTAGATTGACTTTGGAGGTTGGAGAGGAGGTGGTTTTGGGAGGCGATTGCTGCGGGGACGCCTAACCGTTGGATTGTTAGTGTTGTAAGTAATATTGATGGATTGGACTTACGAGCGAAGAACGCTTTGAGGACGCGGGTCATGTCTTTGAAGTGGTCTGATATGCCTTTTGATAAATCGAGGACGTAGAGACGGATACCGCGTAATTTGTATTCATCGTCTGTTGAAGAGTATTGGCAGAGAAATTAGAGGAGAATTATAACCGCGTATTTACCAGTATAATGTGATAAGCACGAAGACCAGTACTTTAAATTAGTTAGTTTCAAGTCTCATCAAAGACGTAAAGTCTTACATTTAAATCCTCCTCAACATGAGCCAACGGCCAGTGGGATTCAACGATCTTGATAAATTCAGGAAAACTCTTCACAGCTTGATGTAGATCTTTGATATCATCTGCCAAAGTACTCAGTTCCGCATGAAGAGGACTGGGCTGTACAGCAAATTTATTCGGAGGATACAGCCTTGAGGTATTGACACTTGACTCTTCGTATACCCCGTCAAGCTGACTTCTAACGAAGGGCAAACGTACTTTCCTCAGTAGTTCAGGAAATAATTGAGAGGCGTTTTCCTGGAGGATTGATGCGACTGTGCAGATTGAATCCCATAGATTCTGTAGAGTCGTTGAGAGGGATAGCGAAGAACTTAATTCTTGGATTGCATTTTGTAATCGTTGAAGCTACATCGAGCCGACATGTTCGATCACCTAGGGGTTCTTTCTAAAGAAAGGTGGCTCACCACATATTCTAAGCTTTCAAAAACCCTTTGAGATCGACCCTGTTAGTCCCTGAACATGTCAATGAAGTATAATTCGTCATACTTTACGAATTCTTCCCAGGAAGGCTTTATTTCAGCGAGCGGGTCCCCTGTCTTCTTGTGTATCACTGACTAATTGATACCGTCAATGCTATCGCCTGCGGAAAGCACTGTACTAGGATACTAACCTCCATATAGCAGTAGATGGGTGAGTCGAAAGATAGGGGTCAGTGACGCAGAGTTCTTCTCACCAAGCGTCTATGGTAAACACGGTCTCTTTTTGGCGAGATATATATGGCGATTCAATGACATTAACACTAGATGGGGCTGCAATGGAATAGGAGAGACGTCGATACATCTGGCAGATAAGGAGGCAAGTAGCCTGTAGCATCAGCTGGTGATATATTTCTGGAAGTTTTGTGATCAATAATTGCGTTGATTCTTGATTTAATGTTGCAACCAGTTACAATGAAGAGTCGTGTATTTATCGATGAATGCCGTACATTGATGACCGGTGGCCCCAGGGTGAGCGCCTTTCGCCGCCCTCGACGTCCCAAAAGAAGGCGGTGTGGTCACGCGGCAACGGCGGTATTGTGCGCCGCACCGTGAACCATCACGATGCCCCTATATCAGTGATAATATATGTCGGCGGGGACACGTTGAAGGCGTCAGGCGCACAGGCGGGATAGGGCGGGAGTCGGCATGGCACCCTCGCGTCGGGCCGGCACGTGTTCATCGGGCGTGGAAATTCCTATTTCGGGCATAATAGTCGGTACAATGGGCGGAGTTGGGCCATAGGGACCCACAGTTCGAGTCTTTAACATCGCCAACAACGTTTTTCTTTTTTGTTGTTTGTTCGAGTGCAAGTCGGGTACAAGCACCGCCCCCTCCAAGTCCAAGCGCAAAGCAAGTCATTGTTTCCTCATGTCGAGCCTATAAAGCAATTAGCTTCAACGGATGCAACCCCCGGACGTCCCAAATCCCTTTCAAGCCTCACTACGGCCACTAACATTGTAAATTCTCCGCTTTTCATTTATTGTATATGACATTGTCAAGATCTTCTTCCACGACGTCGCTCATGGCTCTACCGCCGCCGACCAACTACGGTTCACCGATCTGGGGACGCATAACGAGTCTGTTTACTAGGAGCTCGGATGATAAGGTGTGCCGCAAGTTACCTCCCATTGACGACGAACTAAACATCTTTCATCAGATTGGTCAACATGAGGGCGATTCCCAAGAACAGGACTCCCAAGAGTTTCAACCCGCCTTCGTCTCCTCTCAGAGTGCAGAGGACAGCTCGTATCCCCAAGAGTCCCAGCCACCTCCCGGATCTTATCCGTTAGACCCGCCTGAATCTCAGGAGAGCGCACAGTCGCAATCGTCTCAAGAAGCGGCCCCGTCGGTTACACCGCCCCCGCCATCCCGCCCTGTCACATACCGCCCCGCCAATCCATCACCACAAGACAAAGGACTATCTGTTGCACCGTCTCCCGTACAGCCCAGATATCAATTCCTATTTACTCGAGGTGATGTGCCTACCCCACAACCACCTGTGCATCAATTACGCTGCCCTCAAGAGGCGGGGCGGTCTGTGACACCGCCACTGCGTTCTATTGGGTTGTCACCACGTCGATCCCCACACTTCTCAATATCTGGGTCATCGCAGGCATTGCCACGCCGCAGTCGTCTCTCACCGACACCACCCGCCGCCCTCCCGTCAGACATCAAGGTCATCGATTTCCACTACCAACCCAAGCCACCGAAGATCCCCGATGCCAAACTCATCGTTGACCCTACTTGGGTAGTTTCGTATCCTAAGAGTAATATCCCCGGTGCTCGTCAACACTATGGTGAGATGTGGGAACACGAACACCGCGATCTGTATCGTCATTATGGGAATCGCGCGGATCCCCCTCACTCTATCCCTAAGACTTGGGGTGGCCTGTCGCAAGAAGAAGACGAGAAGAAATGGAAAACGGAAAGGAAACGATATAATCTCTGGCAACGAACTTTAGTCGGCGCAGGGTTGTCCCCCGAAGACGTATTTATTTCCATGCCACCGAGAAAACACAACAACGAGACAATGACTGCCTACATCGCCGAAGTTAAACGCAAGAAATACCAAATGGGTTCTCAGTCACCTCCATCTCCGCCTCGCCGTTTAGCAAGGCAAAATAGATGGTCAGTCGAAGATGACGCCGGTCTAACACGTACCCAGGAAGAGTTGAACACTATTAAAGCCAAGAGAGTACAAGAGCAAAGAGAATTCGGTGAACGATTCACCCGAGAATCCATTGAGGGAGACATAGCGATCGCGGCAGCGCAAAAGGAGGCATCTAAGTTTCCTCCTGGGACGCTTGTCCGATCATATCCAGTCTTGAATCTCGCTGCGCCAAACTCTCCCTCTCCTCCCCCTTCTCCCCCTCCTCCGATAACCAGACTTGGGACAAACAACGTTAGGAGGACTAATTCTTCCGGATTCACCCTCGTCGACCCCCACTCTCAAGCTGGTCCCTCCCGACTTCACGCCCCAAATTCCTTACCCCCAATCGCCGACATGGATCTCGATCTCGAAGACGTCGTAATACCCTACCCTCACTCTCAACCCGGCCAAGCCTTCACCGGTTTTTACAGAACGCCTCATCCCCGCGTGAAACGCTTTAAGCGGAAATTGCGCGAGGAGGGCTCAGATGCGGACGATGATGATGAGATTGAGAAGGAGGGGAGGAAGGTTCGGTTTGATGTCCCTGCGCAGACTAAGAAGAAGAGGAGGCCGAAGAGGATAGGGCGAGTGAAGTCTAAACCGGGCTCGCGTTCCAACGCTCCTTCAACTTCTATGGATAGTCCCCCCAAACGACAACGCAGGCGCGGTCCGGATCCTGGTCCTATCTCCGGACTGGGCACGAACAACGCCAACACCGCCCTCCAATCAATGTCATTCCGGACCGAAACTGAGTCGCTCAGCTCCGTTGGCAGCCTGAGTCTTGGGGGGGCACTGCATACGCCACCGCCTGTCACTGCCACGCCTGCGAAGTCTGCGTTGAAGAAGATTAGTCCGGGGACGAAGAGGAAGAGGGACGCGGAGCTTGGGGAGATTACTGAGACAGAGACGGAAACTGAGACGGAGACTGAGGGTGAGACGGAGACAGAGACGGAAACTGAGAATGAGGCGGATGAGGAGGTGAGGAGGCCTAGGAAGCGGATGAGGAGGACGATGGGTGCAGGTGCAGGTGTTGGTGCAGGTGGAAGCGCAAGTTGATAAGCTGCTTTTTCGATTGGATCTCTTTTCCCGTACGACTTCGACGGACCTCGGGTTCAACTCTCCCGGGGGTCTATGGCATACGTTGTGCGAGTTATACTCGCGGTAACGTTACTGCCTTGTATTCTATCTTTGGCATCTGCATCTGCATTTGCATTCTCCATCATCCATCCATCCATTCTCATCGTCATCATCACTTGCACTCGGCATTCGCACTCACGATTATTGTATCGGTAGTATGGAGGGATTTTTTATTATCTTGGTCTTCAGTTGGTCTTCGACTTCGTGTTCGGTTTCTGTATGCCTATTTCTTCTCTTTTCTTTTTCTTTCGTCATCGCCACAACATCTCTTCATTGCATCCAATTCCAATCCCATCTCGATTTGGCAATTCCGATTCCATCCTCCATTTCTTTTCTTTTCCGGTGTCTGTTTCTACTAAGTAGAACTCTGAACCAGCCTTCTACTCTACTCTATTCTCCTCATTATCATCACCATAATGCTTACTCTTTCTTCTTCTTCTTCTTCTTCTCATTTTTACTTACTTATTTCTTTCCCTACTCGTCATTGTTACTGTTATCCTGTAGGTTCCGCCTCCCTCTTTATGTATCTCCATGAATACACCTCAAGTTGGTTGAATATTAAACCTGTGTCTTGTTGGTAGTATAGGAAAATGAATTAAAAGTCTCTGATTATGTATGTCTGTCTTGGGGAAGTGTGAACGCTATATATACACCGTTGGGCAAACAACAATAAGCGCCGGTATGAGTTCCCTAGCCTCTTCACATTGCACACTTATCCCGTTAGCAATGTAATTCGACGTTATCTATCGTTCTCCGTATACACGCCCATTCTCAAGATCTGCTTCGCTCGCCGGCCTTTAATCCCACTCCACCTGCATCTTCGTGGCACTGCTTCGACTACCGTTCACGTCTGCAACTTATATTAAAAGAGCCAAATTAGGGATGTTAGCTAAGGGCTGGATGGTTGGCAATTGTGGAAGTTCCGGACATCAGGACTCTGAGTAGTATATCTTTGGATATATCAGAACAGTGAGCACTGGTAACATTAGATTCTAGAAAATTTTAGCGTTAGACTCACGAACCATACATATTTTTCAAATGAAACAAAGCGTAATTGTATTGTTGCATAAGATCATGAGACTAAGCGGACATGTGGGACAGTGGGAATAGGTTTGACGCATCTGGGGTATTTGGAACTGAATACGTTTATGCCTGGACACGTGCTAAGAATCTATTTGAGTTGAAGGCCTTGAAAAACAGTCTCAACAAAACAAAAACCGTACTTATCGACGCTCCTGAGCAAAAAAGGCTTTCAATCTCGGCTTTTCTTCAAGCACACTTGAGCCTGAGCTTGTTTCTCTCGTTCCCTTGTCTTTATAGATCCCATATTTTTTAGATGGTACGTATTCATACGTGTTCTTTTCCCAATACTGTCACACAGCCTGGTGCCAAAAGGTGCCAAGGTCCATATATCAAGGAATATATACCAAAGCGCTTCGCCTTCGGGTACCTATATTAGCGTCAACCTCAGGCCTTATCTTCAAGCTCACATCCATACCTTGCTTTGGTACGATAATATGGAGGTTAGATCCTTTCACAGCACTTTCTATCAGTAATAATAAAAGTCCATTAGGCAGAACTGCACAAGAAGTCAGGCGACCCGCTTGCTGACTCACTAATGCCCTCTTGGGTGGAGTTCGTACAGTGCGACAAATTTATTTCATCATTTCTATGGATTAACGAGGATGATTTCTTTAGGATGGTTGAAGAGCTGGAAGATGTTGTGAGTCAACCGACCCTATTGCGCGACAGAACGTGTTCGCTCACCCAAGCTCAACCCAATAAAGCTTCAAAAGTTCCAGAATAAAATTCAAAGATTAAGTTCTTCCGCTCACCTCTCAATCACTCTACAGGATTTAGGGGATTCTATCCGCACTGTCGCATCAATCGTGCAGGAAAATGCTTCTTGGTTATCCCCCGAACTCCTTAAGGAAGTTCGCTTGCCCTTTGTCAGGAGTCAGCCTTACGGGATATATGAAGACTCAAGTATTACCGCATCCAGGCTATATCCTCCAAACAAATTTGCCATAACATCTCGAGCTCTTCATATGGAGTTGAACACGTTGGCAGATGATATCAATGATCTTCGTAAAGCCGTAACGAGTTTCCCCGAATTTAGCAAGATTATAGAGCCCCATTGGCCTTTGGCTCATGTCGAGGAAGATTTAAAGGTACGACTCCATACCTTTGTTCAGACCTGAAAATTAATGAGCTTCCTCAAGTACTGGTCTTCTTGTTTGCACCATTATACCGGTAGATACATATTTCATTTCTTCTAATCAATCTACTAATATTCCGTTGACATAACCCTCCAGACGAGCAATACAGATTGCGCGGTACCCGCCTCTATGTTCTTGATTTGTCAAAAGGGATAGCAGATCATTTTAAAGACATGACTCGAATAATAAATGCGTTCATTACTCGTAAGTCCAAACACATTCGATCAACGTGGGAACTCAGGTTCTGATCATCCTTATTGGAAATCTTAGGTGTTCCTGCCGCTGTTGTATCTCAAGAACGTCTTCTATCAAACTTACAAAACCAGTCAACTATGGCAACCTTTTTCTCAGGTGTAACCGCCACGATGATACAATATAGTCTTGGGAGTAGTTTTGGGAATACTCCTGGGACTAAAACTGGGCTCGCAGAAATATCGAACGCATTTTGGTTTGGCTCACTTGTCCTGAGCGTTGCGAGCGCCCTCATCGGATTCTCTGCCTATATTTGGCGGCGAGCCTTGTAGTGAGTAAACCCAGCTGTTTCCACCTCATTTTCTGACTTCCTTCTAGTAGCTCACCAAGGACAAGTCTTCCACCATGGCTATGGGATTGGCTCAGATTGTCACCTGGCATATTTCTTGTCCTGTCTGTCATAATGTTTATGTGCGGATTGGCAGTCTTTTCCGTTTCTTCGCAAGTAAGTACTTTCAAATTCCAAATAGAAAATAACGCTAACAGTTATAAATACCACAGCCTGTTGGTACCCAAGTCGTTGTTTTCGTCTGCGAAGCTGCCGGTCTCCTTAGTCTTGCGCCGCTCCTCTTCTGGGCTTTGTCTGATAGGCTGCGCCATGCTCCCCGATCTCGGAATGCTAGGATAATTCCAATGGAAACCCCTTCATTATCGGCCGCATCATCTACTAGTAACTTCACGGAGAAGGCAAAAGGTGGATTAGGCCCGCTTCAACTTCCCTTGCACTCCTCAAAGGAGCAACTTCCTACCAAGCAAATTCGCGAAGAATTCAATCAAAAAACAGAGAAGGTGCTTCAACCATCTGCTGAAGGGAACAGTGAAGAAGCAAGGTCTCGAACATCATTGAATTCAAAGACTCGAACAACTTCCGTGTCTACTGTTCAAGCATTAGCCCAACGAAATGTTCGCAGACTCGTGGATTTAACCATGGTTCAGCAGCGAATGTCCAAATTGCTCCAAGTGCAGCAGTCTATTTCCAGTTTAGAGGAGAAGCTCAAACGTATTGTACCTGTCAGTGGCAAATTGGAATTCGATGAGCTCTTGACACTTGGGTATCCGAAGTTTGATTCAGCTGGGAAAAAACTTGCTCTTGCAACAATTATTAGGAGTGCAGCATTCGAAGTATGTGCCTAAGTCTCATTGTTTTCTTAACGCGGAAGTCATCTGATTATTTTTCTTGAGGTGGATGATATTGGTCAAAAAGATCCAGTGTTATGGAAGTCCCAATTAAATTTCACCGATGTTGGCACGAGGGAACTTGCCTGGTCATATTGTGGAGAATGCATTTTGACATGGACGGTTAATAAACGTTTCTTGCATATATGGTCACTGAATGTGAATATGCCTTGAGTTTTCTCTGCTATACCCAATAATTTATATTTCCTAGGACGGAGCGGTGAAAACTCACAAGAGGCCCGGAAAGATCAATCATATTCAGGGGCTTCCGGCTAGCATTCAAGGTATTTCGCCAATATATCCATCTATACCATTTACTGGAGGTCATATAGGCTCTAGTCCGAGATTCATCTTTGTGGAGGATTCGAATACTTTAGGAATATTGGTTCGTGTTCTTGAACTATTCCTAGTCTGAATGCTAACTCCAAATTTTCGGATAAATGCAGGACGTAGAAGGCACCGAATTGTTGAGGAAATCGTTGGACAATATACGCATCGAGCACTTGGACATCTTGGGATCTGAATCTGTAATAATGCTGGCCACTGTCGTGAGGCCTTCTCAGAACCATGACCTGGGAATCATTCGCGCTGTTGCTACGCGGAAGCTGATATGTGAGTTTTATTCCGCGGATAATATTCTTACAAAAAAGACTTAGACTTATTATGTAGTATACAATCTCGGAACTTGCGAGATTCAATGGTTAGTGGAAGCTTACTGTGGCGACCTGTAGCATTACGTACATAATTCTGACAGCTCTTTCAGTGAAGTCCCTCTTTGGAAGGAAGCTCGATCTGTCAGTGTATTGGATGACGGGAACCGTGGCATTTTGATAGCAGTTAGCTATCTAGATGAGGTGAGTTTAATGGAAAATCCCTGATAACCACTTATCTGTACATATCTATCTTCTCTTGGTATTCAGCCTCCACAAATATGGTCGATAAAATCAGGTACAGAAGGCGTATATTATCTGTCCTTGGAGCGCCAACTGCGGTCGAAATTCCCTGGAACCAAGTTTCGTGGCTGTGCTCAGTGGTTAAACAACAATAATTTTCTGGTTTGTCTGACAACAGGTTTGTGTGATTCCGTTAGACTCAGCTTCATCTTTCTCCGCTATTAATACATATTCTATATTCAGAAGGTGAAGCTGTATTTTGGAGAAGAGATCGAGAGGAACCCATCCATACATTATTGATGAGTGGCATGCAACCAGAAGGGAAAGACAAAGCCATCAGATTGACCTGCAGTCCTCGAGGAGATGACTTCATGTTTGTGACGAAGAGCGTAAAGGGCGTCATACGCTTTTGGAGCACTATGAAAGCAAAATTGGAGCCTTTAGATTTGAAGGGAACAGTCAAGACAGTAACAAAGTTCCATTCACCTGTGTCGGATGTAGATCGAGTGTCGATGGTTTCGCTTGCTTCTATGTTGGACTTGGATGATAGTATATTTCAATGAGTAAAATGTAGTGATATCAAAAATTATGATGACGTTTATAAACAAAACGATTTATTTTCAGTTCTCGTATAGAAGTGAAACTCCGAGGGAAACTTCTTGATTAATTGATAGTGAACGCACCTTAAATAAATTTAAACGACTTTCATTTATAATAACAGCTTATACACCTGATGTGAACAGTCCTAGGAGTATAATCGTAGAGAGAACAAAGAAGAACCATCAACTAGGAAGTCGCCATGGTGCCTAAAGGATCGTAATGTCTGGATTCCAAGAACAGTAATCTGGCGTACGTTCCGTATTTGGACACACCCTCATCGAGGCTCATCCATGCATACGGTCTTTGAGCCTTATACGAAGATCGGTTTTAATTTGGCATTTCGTGGTGAGCTCAGCCAATCACACATGTCGCAGTCCGCTGTCAACATCCGAGGCGATGCTCCAGCAGCCTCCCAAGGCCGCAAGTACTGGCGCATCCATAATGCCATAGTGAAGCAGTCGCTGTCAAGCCAGATAATGGGGACTCACTTACAGCTTATGTGATCATTAGCAAAGACGCGCCGTTGTTATGATAACCAGTAGTAGCTCCCAATGTGAATCACTCCTTTTTAATGTTGTATTCAAATTACATGGACATACAAATCCCTTCGGTTGGGATATTATATAGTAACACTAACTAATACATGAAGACACATACTTGATCCAAGTTACTAGTATTGAACAGAGTTAGAGTACTACTCGACGGACCTGTATACGAAAATGGGAGGAAAACACTACTTGATAGTTATTAAATAATATGACAAAGATGAACTCGTATAATAGTCACAAAGGAATAGATCGATAGATTATTGATAAAAGGGAGGAGGTAAGATGGGTAGAACCTGCCTACTACTGTTCAACGCTGACCACTATTTTCCATTGTCAGGACCAAGGAGATATACCAAAGCCATCGTCTCCATCGTCTTCGTCTTCGTAATATTCGCCTTCAAAGTCATCATCTCCATAGTCATCGCTTTCTGAAGCATCTGATTCAGGATTAGTGTTATCGATTAAAATAGACATCGATGATTGCTCTTCTGAGAATTGGATAATCCTATGTCTATTGTATCGGTCAAGTCCTGTACAATCCTGAAGGTCGACGGATTCCAAGTAATATTCATCGTCAGGTTTGCCATCTTCATTATTATTATATTGTGCTTCTGGAATCCGACTGCAGATCATGCCAATCAACTCATCGGCAGAGCAATGGAGCGAAGAGCCGCTAAAGTCTAGCACCCGAAGTTTTGGACAAAGACCATTTGTCTTTTGCAACTGCTCCAAAACCTTGCCAACAGCAAGATCCATACCATGTAGCGTCAAATGAGAGATATTTGGAAAACTGAAGAGGAGTGTTCGGAAGACATTCTTTTCTTTACCGACAACGCAAGGTTAACCGTTCAAGAGTTGTTTGAGACATTAACAAAGCAGAAAATATCCTAGGCGAAATTGGCAAAAAATCATGCCGGAGATCGCTCTCTAAATTAAATCAGATGAGCCTAGACATTCGAAGCGGCTGGAGGACCTCTGCCGCCTCGGAACATCGGCCTGTTATAGACAACGAGAATTCTTCCAGTTTTGGAAGTTGAACTAGCGTAATTGTACTAGAAATTGGGTGACCAGAAGTATCTGACGTGGTGCAGTCTGCAGAAAATGATCGAATATTGGACAACCAGTGTGCAAGCAGTTGTAACACATCTTCCGGCGTATATCTGTTTACAGTATCTGTGAAGGAATTAACTGAAGTCCCTAAGATGAGGAAGGAACGTCAATCAACCCGTGTTTGAATATGGATCTTCTCAAGATTTGGAGCCTTTAACTGTCCCATTTCTCTGCCTCAGAGTTCCAGTCTGAAGTCGAGTGGGCCCAAAATTAGGTATATTTCCTTCATCAAAGAAGCGTCTAATTCTGATGAAGTAGGGATAAATGATTCCAAATACCTCCCCGCGCTCATTCTCGATATTCGAACACGATGGATTTGTTCACTTAACTGCTTGCGAGCTTGTTTGGTGAACTCCTCTGGAATTCTCAAAAATTCTGGCATGATCGACACGTCTATCGGTAGTACTTTGGGTTGATTCAACCAAAGTTTTGTAATTGCTGCGGCATTAAGAGGCAAAGGTTCATTGCGACTAGTCGGACGAACAACCATGGAGTATCCATCGTGATTCTTCGCCATCTCCCAAACTTTGAGTAGAATCAGTGGGGCTTCTTCTCAATTACAGCTCTTTCGATTATGTAAGGCGCGCGTCAAACTCGACGCGCATACAGTGCCTCAGATTTAAGTAACCCATATCTCCTTCAAAGGAGCCCCATTTGCTACGATTTCTTGTATTATACATCTATGTACATAGGACTACTAAATTATCATAATAGAAGCCGTAATTTGAATATATAGCACATTTTAGATTTCCGGGCATCATGGATTCTTCTTCCCCAGCAAGCTCCTGAATTATGACAGTAAAGTCCCTAGAAATGCATTTTAGAAGATAATACGCACATATAATGTTCATATACAACCGGTCCCTATCCCATCTTCGTGACGAATCCTATTATATTATGCAATTGCAGCCTCGGAGAGCCCGACCCAGCCCTTAGCCTTCTCTGCAGACAAAACACTAGATTCAGTGAAGGTACCAATAAAATATTACTGGTATACCTTCTGGGTAAGCATATCATTGAGTCCGGAAGTATTCTGATCTCGCTGAAGGTCTCAGAGTGAAGTTGTGCAGGGAGGACATGTCTGTCACGTGTCTGTCACGCATAGCTCTTTGACACGTGACGTTGTGCGTTGTTCAAGCCACGCTCTTCAAGTTCTTCTTATCCACCATGTCCACAACTCTGTCCAACAGTGACGATGAAGCAGAAGCTCCCAAAACTCGCCAGCAATACTCCAAGGACCTCCGACAACGTGTAATCTTCCAACATTTCTCGTTGGGATGCAAGCCTGTCCAGATTTCCCAAGAACTCGACATTTCTTTGCGGGTAGTAGAGCGAATATTACAGCTTTGGAACGAGATAGGGTCTGTGGTTTGCAATCCTAAGGAGTATTCTAAGAGAGGGAGACCTATGGTTCTGAATGAAATGGCTTGTAATGTAAGCAATCAACTCCTTTATCATACATTTTACTGATACGGTGCTGTAGTACATGATGCACCTAGTAGACAATGATCCAGATCTATACCTCGATGAGATTGCTCTGGAGCTCACAGAAACATTAGGTGTCACCCCTGCGCTTTCTACGGTACATAGAACACTCGAGATGCTCGGTTACTCTACCAAAAAGGTGTCCCTTCGCCTCGATGTTTTCACTTTATCTGTCTCAGTTTTTATTTAATTCAGCTTTCAAAGACTGCATTAGAACGTTGTGAAACCAGCCGTCAGGATTTTCTTTTCAAGATCAGCGAAGAATCCGCTGAACGGCTTGTTTTCACGGATGAGAGTGCGGTCAATCTCTTGACCACATATCGTTCAATGGGCCGCTCATTGAAAGGAGAAATGGCACGTAAAGGAAGTTACTTTCAAAGGGGAGATAGGTGAGCAGTAATATCATTCTTTATATATCTAACTAACGCTTTTTGAGATTTTCCGTTCTGCCGGCCTTGTCAATGGAAGGTATAATGTACCTTCATGTTGCTCGGGGATCATTTGATGGAAATTCTTTCCTCGAATTTCTCACTGGTCTTCTAAAGGTTATGAACCCGTATCCTGAACCGAAGAGTGTGTTGGTTATGGATAATTGCACTATTCATCATGTAGAAGGAGTGGAGGAACTTTGCTGTGAGAGGTACGTTATCTATGACTTATATAGATTCCAATGAATTGACAAACTGCTAGGGGCGTCAAATTAATCTATCTTCCACCTTATTCTCCTGACTTCAACCCAATAGAGGAATGCTTTTCATACATGAAGAGTATTCTTCGGCGGCATGGGGAGACCTTTCGCACAGTCCTTGCAAGTAAAGATCCTGTTGCAATAGCGGGCTATTTGAGTGATGCTCTTGCAACTGTGACGCCGGCACATGCACAAGGCTGGTTCAAGCATTCTAACTATTTATAAATATCTTGTACATAAGTTACCATCAATTGACTTTTTTTGTTGTATTTTTTAAAAGTAAATAAATTTCGATGTTTTATTTATTTTCAAGATGGAATTGAATAAGTATAAGTAAGCATAACTGCATAGATTGGCATAGATAGAAACATAAGTGTAGGAATATGATAAATCTAGTCTAGATGGGAGGCCGAAGCAATCACCAGTAAACGGAAGGTTCCCATTCAATATTCCTTCAATGCCCTTTCAACCTCCTTACGCAACCATTTGATATCACCCATTTTCATTCCTTCTTCCTTCAACTCAGCATCAGAAAATCCTGGGAGTTCATCAATGCGATAAATTGCGATGTCATTCAGTTTTGCAAGTAACACTCCGGTGTCCCTGCCATCAATGTCGCCATCTGACAATGTCTCGAAGAACTGATCTAATTTTGGATAGGTGATCCAGGGCTTGACAAGACTATTGGAAGGACAAGCGTTTGTCATAAGACCAATTGGCTGATGCTCCGTTGATGTGGATGGGGTCACATCGCTGTTGACCATTCCTGTGCTCAAGTGTCCAGGGAATTTCTGCATCAAGTTCATTTGCGACTGAGCGATTTGGGCTAGACTGACAGTGAGTAACGTGGTAAGATCAACCATTCCGGCTCCGGGAAGGGCGATAGTTCCGGAACTTGCAGCAGGGGCAGAAATGATGCTGGGAGCCTTATTATTCTTCGCATCTGCATTTGCGGTGGAACCGAGATCAACCGTACTATTCTCAGCTGCAGAGTAGTATCCGGTGAATAGTACTGTCTTGGGTGGGAAGTGAAAATCTATGCCAGCCGTGTTTGAAGCCTGTAGAGGAAGATACCGTAAGCCTTTGATGTTCAGCATTTTAGCATGGAATAGAAATTCATACCCATAGCTTTGCCCAGCTGCGTACATGTTGAACAGTAATTCGAACATGTGCACCATTCGGATGCTTGCCACAATAAGCGTCCGCACCATGTGGGCACCCTTCGCACGACGTAAGCTTCTTCCTGAGAAGGTGGAACTTCTCGCGGACCTCATCCGACAAGTCTTCCTCTCCTGCACCGAATACATTGGTAAAAATAGCACCTCCAGTTGATGCGGATTCTTTCAGGTTAAAGTCAAGGTTTACGACAACCTGTTTCTTGCTTTTGCCCTGATGTCCTTGGTTTCCACTACCACCAAGTCTCTTCCGCAATGCTTTCAGCCACTTCAAGGTAAACTTAGTACCCTCATCGGCTTTTATGAGTTTAAACTGAACTTACCGCCTCATCAGTGATTATATTCAGATTGCTGTTTTTCCCCTTCTCACGATCCTTAAAGACTTCATCCTTCAGAACTTCCCAGTCTTCCTCGGTCATGAGCGGTAATATCATAGCACGCTGTTTATCCAATTTGAACTGAAATTCTGGTTTGTAAGGGATCTCCGAGCAGCCCATCTCACTGTAGAGACGGCAAAGTACTTCGGCAAAATTGAGGCCTGTTGACAGCATGACACGTTGGTGGCCAACACAGTCACCTTGCGGAACATATGCAGCAATTTCTAAGCATACTGAAGGTAAGCAAATCATCAAATATGAAATTGACTTCACTTACCAGGTAGGACCTCTTCCTCATCTTCATCCTCATCCTCGGAGCCACCTATGCTACCATACAATGACTCTACATCATTGTCTATCACCCTGGCTGATGGAATCATAGGCTTTTTGCCTTTGCGTATGTGGCCTGCTGCAGGTTTGACAGCCTTTGACGTTGTTTTGACAGGATTCACCTTCTCAGAAGGTGTGGCAGTCTTCGACGTCAATTTGCCTGCACCAGGTTTGGTAGTCCTCGGCTTGGATACCCTGGGTTTGGTCACCTTCTTTGGAGTCTCGAAAGGGTCATCTTCAGCCTCAGAAGCGATGGCAGCATTGTTTAGATCCTCTCGGGCATTTGCTATGGCAATCAAGCTGCCAACATTATGCCAGATATCCTCTGAGTCTTCGGTGGGTATATTGACATTGGAGTTGTCGTTCTGATTGCTTTCTGGACTAGATTCCTTGATTATCTCGGTGACAACATCCACATTCGGCGGTGCCAAGCTTTTACGGTTTTTCACAGTTCTTGGAGTTGGTTGAAGCTGCTTGACAGCATCAGCTAGTTTGGATGCTTTGTTACGCGTCATGCTTGCTCTCTTCTGAAGTGTAGGTTTCGCTTTTGCTCTTGTAGTGGGCATGGTGAGAGACGAACTGAGATTTGCGTGCAGTTCTAGCGCTGACATAAGAAATATGCCTAACCATTGCTGTTATTAGTTGTCCTGGCTGGCCAATTTGGTGTGTATTTGTCCTCTGAATAATACACTTTCTTACTCAGTTATTTACAGTAGATTATGCTGATTTTAAGAATTAGAACCATGGTTCTATAGGCTCTGTTGCTCTACTGTCGCATTCACGTGACAGCGTGACAGATACGTGACAGACGTGTCCTCCTACATAACTTCACTCTGAGACTTTCAGCAAGATCAGGATATTTCCGGACTCAATGATATGCTTACCCAGAAGGTATACCAGTAATATTTTATTGGTACCTTCACTGAATCTAGTGTTTTGTCTGCAGAGAAGGCTAAGGGCTGGGTCGGGCTCTCCGAGGCTGCAATTGCATAATATAATAGGATTCGTCACGAAGATGGGATAGGGACCGGTTGTATATGAACATTATATGTGCGCATTATCTTCTAAAATGCATTTCTAGGGACTTTACTGTCATAATTCAGGAGCTTGCTGGGGAAGAAGAATCCATGATGCCCGGAAATCTAAAATGTGCTATATATTCAAATTACGGCTTCTATTATGATAATTTAGTAGTCCTATGTACATAGATGTATAATACAAGAAATCGTAGCAAATGGGGCTCCTTTGAAGGAGATACGGGTTACTTAAATCTGAGGCACTGTATGCGCGTCGAGTTTGACGCGCGCCTTACATAATCGAAAGAGCTGTAATGGACCGCAAGTTACTTGTCTCCGATAAATAATGCGGAGTTTCAAAAATGCGAAGGCACTCCAAAAATATTTCGCTGAGGATTTCGGTAGATAATCTCCGAATGGGCGCAAACAGGCCATTCGTAACTTCTTGTGTAGCTTCAGGTTCAGTTTTGAACTTAGCCAAGTCTGATATTTGCTTTTTCAAATCATCTATCTTTACCGCAGTCTCTTCAATGGAGGTCTTGCCCTTTGTCAAGGATTCTCGGTAAGACTCGGCCTCGATGGCATGGTTGGGGACATAATCCGTTTCCAGAAGTCGAATGACTTGCGCCAATGGGGGTAGCATAACTGTAACGGGGACATAAGTATCCATAGGCGTTGCAACACAAATTGGGATAAGCACTTGAACTCGCTGGACAGCGCAAGGACACTAGACACTGGACACTGGATAATCAGATTGGCAGGAACCGGAAAACTGACGCCCAGAACTTTTGCGTCACCATAACTGTCACACTGATAATCACGATCAATAATCCCGCCAATCACTTTGGCCTAAATACCGAATGCATAAGATGCAGTATTAATCCACTACAGTATACACTCTGATCTTTTAATCATAACCAACCCCAAAACTATAGTCCTGAGATTCGACCTCCGCAGATTCATGGATAGTCCACGATGGCACTGGCTGGCTGGTACTAATGACGAACCACAGAAAAGCAGCAAACATGAAGGAACCACAGATTGAGGATCATGACTATTCACGGACTCACTGGTTCAAAGACTCGGGTTTAACAATTCTTCTCCTTATCATTTCACTATTTTATACATTCTACTTATTTTGCTAGTTACATCAAGCTACATCACTGCAATGCCAATAATATTGATTTCTCAAGATCCCGAAGAGTCTGGCTCGGACTATTGAGACTGCAGATGAAATAACCGACGTTACCAAGTGTTCGATAATGAACGCTAAAAGGCAGTTTGGAGCTGAAAGGATCCTGTAGCAATTCAAGAGATTTCTGAGCCGATGCAGAACCATATCCTGATGTCTGTATGTAAGTTTGTGCCGTAATCTGTCTTTTAAACGACATTACCTTTCACATCATCTTTAATCTTGAATGCCAACACAGTTCCTATAGTCATGACTTCCTCGACCTTGGGATGCAGCCCCAGATTGGTTATAAAGGTGGGTTCCCAGAAACTCCAAACGTTATTCTTCGATGAGGCAGCGTCATCAGACTCGGCATGCCATTTCCGCTTGGCTTCCTTCCAATCTTGACTTCCCTGGGATAATTTCTCCAATTGAGAAAGAGCCTCAAGAGAAACCTCACACCCAACAGCATGAGCGGTATAACTATGTCCGTGCAGCAAAGCTTCCACCTTGGTATTTCCCAAGAATGATTGGTATATAGAATCGTTTGCGAGTGTTATTGACATTGGAACCAAGCCTCCTGTTAGGATTTTCGCATACACTGCGATGTCCGGATGGACTCCCAGAACAGTGGATGTAGTTTTCAATCCGAGGCGGTATAACCCAACGAATACTTCATCGAAAATAACCGGCATGCCTTGCCATTCCGTTGGATTATGTGTGCCTCGTACGGTATCAACGAGTACCCTTTGGAAAAGAGGATCAACAAAGATCATCCCGCCAGCACCCATGACAAGAGGCTCGAGAACAAGAGCGGCCAATTTAGGATTTCCCGAGGCTTTCAGGCGAGAAAGTGCATCCGTTATGAAATTTCGGTAGTAGGATGCTAAGGATGTCTTGAGACGCTCCTCTAAGTCATAAACCGCAGCTAATGAATCGAATTCCAAAGTATCCGTCACAAATCCTGACTTCATACTTGATGGTAAAGTAATCAATACTGTACCATCTTTAATGCCGACTTCCGGAGATTCTAGCCAGTATCCTTTCGAATTATGCCATTCGCAAGTATAGACACCTTCCTCGCAGGCGTCCATTGCACCAATGGTATCACCATGATAACTGCCCTTCAGCCCCAGTACGCCGAGTTCAGGATCGATGCCTTTCTTCCATCCATCCCGTTTGGAGACAGCTCGGAAAGCCATTTTTAGAGCAACTTCTATGCCAGTAGAACCGTTATCTGAGAAAAATGCTCGCGACGCCCAGCCAGCGCCTGGGCCGTCTTTGATGAGACGTTCTGCGAGTTTGAGGGCTGGTTCGTGTGAAGCCTGAGGGAACATGACATGGCCGTAACGTCCTGCTGCTTTGGCGGCTGCTAGCGTTATGGAAGGGTTTGAGTGACCTAAAGCCTGTGTCCACCAGGAGGCACTCCCTTAATAAATATCGCCTGAATATATGATTATCAAGGAGGAACGAGGATCCCTTACCGTCTAATTGGGGTGCCAGGAGAGATCGGGACTCGAGCGCTTTGGAATTAAATGTGCTAAAAAAGTCACCATGAGCGCTATCGATAACCATGACATCTGATTCGTTCTTCACTAGGCCGTGTTGTACAAATGGCCACCAGATACTATCCAGCGTCCTTCGGGGCATCGATTCCAGTTCTTCTATTCGGCGGGTATGGGTATCATCAAGTTGTTTATCTATTTGGTATACGGTGCCGAACAGCGAATCAGTTCCATCAGATATAGAGGAATAATATTTATCAGTTGCAGCGAAGTCTTGCTTTGGGTCTTCAAATCGTGCTGGTGGTTGGGGAACGGAGAAGAAGGGAATGTCTTGTTCAGCGAAGTGTTGTTTTAGATATTCGTGGTTACCATAATAGTTATCAGAAAACATTGTAACCGCATCGATACGATATCCTCGAATCAACAAAGATTCGAAGGCCGAGATTGTCGACGAAATGCCACCAAGTTTAGGATCGCCTACTAGGATGGTGGGCAGAAATAATGATCGGTAGGCATTGACCTGGGTATTTCCCGAGATTACTGGAGAATGTACACCTAATATAAAGGGAATAATAGTCAATTAGAATCGCAAATATTTTTTAGAAGTAATTAGTCTAATTTACCTCCCGCAGTCTCGACGTACATAACGGCTGGATGACTTTGGCTTGCAGCACATTTACGTATATGATCGGCTACAGAGCTTACTAAACGATCATCTCCTATGATTTCCTTGTATCTTTGAGTTAGCAAATTTCATAGTGTGACTTATCGCTTTACCTTGTTGTCCCACTGCACTGCAAGATGGGGACTAAGTGGTTCGCTGTACCGAAAGAGGCAATCTGTTTGGATATTTGCGCTGTACTTTCCACCAAACCTTTCTAGATGTCTAAGATCATGTCAGAACTGCAAGTGCTTTATGAACAATTATGCAACACAAACCCGTCATCTGCATCAGCGGGAGCCCCGGTACTGACAGGTTTGAGATAAAATACACGCTTTCCTCGCGCAGACGAAGCACGACATAAGGCTGTAGTGAATATTGTCTTTCCGACGTCGGTATTTGCCCCGAATACCTGGTGGATGCGGAGATGCCTGTACAGCTGGGTCATAGTCGCCGAGACAAGTGAGAAACTCTTGCGTCACGCGTTGTCACATCCTCGCGCTCCCTTTTTCCTTCGACGACAGTCGCGTTTTTCAACCCTACTTTTCCGTTAAAAACCCTTATTGTGACGTTACAGTTATGAGTTGTACGTTATACACCACCTGTAACTCAAATAGGCGCACCTAACAATGACTCTGAGTAGATTCCCAAGGACCATACTACGGCAACGTGAACGGAAGTGGTGGAGGTGGTGGAGGGGGTTTTTTATCACCGTTTGGCAGCCAGCAAAGCCCAGGAACTAGCGAAAAGGTACTCATACATATATAAATTTATATTATCTGATCATACTGAACGGCATGCTCCTTCCTCTTTTTCAGAAAACAAGTCAGCAACACTCTCTGCGGTCTTTGACCATCCTGGCCATATTAAATGCACAACAATCACACGGAGAAGCGGCTTTTACAGTGGATGGCGTCGAAGTGGGACAGGTATGTATTTATTGCATTATTCTGCCATTTGCTGAAAACATTCACAGGTAACCGTGGTGGCCCAAGTATACGAGATCGCGGATCCTCAAACCACCAACTTATGCTTCCGACTTGATGACGGCACGGGCCGTATAGATGCGCGACACTGGATGGAAGAGAACGAGACCGCAAGCGAATATGCCCATATAAAGTGCGTTAGATGCCTCATGTTGTACCATTCTCTTTCTGACAAACTACGCAGAGAAGGATCTTTTGTACGAGTGATGGGCACGGTGAAGGTTCTTGGGGGTAAAAAGCACTTGGGTGCACCCACCATAAGACTATCTAGTGCCAAAGAATTCATATTCCATATGAGCGACACTATGCTGGTTTGGGCTCAAATGACTTTGGGGGTAGGTGCTTTTGTGCTCAGACATTTATCTCTGATACTGAGGCCGCTGCATAGCCCGCCACTGGACAGCTTGCAGGTACCTCTAATGTAGCATCCGCAGCAGGCGATGCCTCGGTATACACAGCTGGTGCCGTCCAGGCTCCTCAAGATAACGCCAACTATGCTCATCTGCCGCCACTGGAACGCAGCATCCTCGAATGCATGCAATCAGCTCCACGAACTGATGAAGGTGTGAACGTTAACTACATTGTTGGCCGACTATCCCAGCAGGGCACGAGGGCCAACGCCAATGAAATCTCGTACGTACACTCTCGTGCTTACCAACGCCATTCTAAGAATTTATGTAGATCTGCTTTGGATCGCCTTATGGATGAAGGACATATCTATACCACAATCGATGACAGCCATTTCATGATAGCATAAACATTTCGTTTTCCAATTGTCGTGTAGCGTAACATGTACGCGTTTGTACTTAGGACCGTGTAATTATAGTGTGTGACAGCCCGTGACTAGATTTTCTGCGGAACCGAACTTGAGCCTCGCACACGACTGCAGATGTTCCACTCCAACGCCTCGCCTTTCAACCAAAGGCAAACGAAAGCGGGCCCAGCAAGTATTCCTTTCAAATCCTATCACGAGTCCCAGCAAAAACCAACAATGGAGTCGCTCTCGAAACGAAGCTCCTCAGCATTTACTAATGGCGCAGTGACGACGTCGCGGCCGATTATAACCAACTCGAGGGTGAAGAAAGATGAAAAGTATAGGAAGGATATGTACCTCTCTTTTATTAATAATGCGCTGCTCCAAAAGTCCAAGGTACGGCAGTCGTCTATCGCCACTTTCATCGGGTGTTAATGTTAGACCTGTTCGTCATAGGGCGTCGTCGAGCCATTTAATGAACTTGTCAGTCAATTTACATCTGTAGGAAATGTGGATGCACAAAGGAATTTTGGCACGCCTACGTCTCAACTGCGACTATGGTTGTCTGCTCTGTCGCATGTGGTCTCCCAACTAGAACGGACACATTCGGCATTGGTTACTGCCATCGTCAATATGCCGTGGGCCATCTTGGATGTTACCTTTGTGAAGTCGTATATATCTTTTATAGGCATGCTTGTTAGTGCACGGCCAGAATATCTAGGTGGGGTGTTGGAAAAGATCGCTCGGGGAATGACTTTCCGTATGTACCCATTTATTCAGGTTTATCTCTTCATGCTTATATTTCATAGGTTCTGGCATGCACGCTGTCGAACTACACACTCCCGAAGGGTCTTCAGCGCCGTTGACTCGCCGCGTCATTTATGACAGGCTACATTCATTACTCGAACACCTACTCTCCCTAATACCCACATTACCATCCTCGCTGCAGCCGTTGCTTGTACGCAACTTCCCTCACAAACGTCAGGACCGTGCTGATCAAGAAACGTATATCCGGAATCTCCTTCGTATAACTGAGTACTGCCCTGCCTTATCGGACCGAATACTTGCCACGATCATTGATAGAGCTATTCAAATAGATGTATGTGAACTCCTTCTTTGCCTATGTTTCCCTTATTTACATATTTGTATAGGTTGAGATCCAAATAGAGATGGAGGAGCTCGAAGGGGAAGATGGCGCCCAAGTCGACGGTGAAATATTCGCCTTAGACGTATTTGATATTGTCGTTGGACAAGAAGGCGACTCCGACTCTGACTCTGGCGATGACGACGATGATGGGGATATCAGCGACGTTTCTTCTGCCGGCGGAGATCCAGATGAGCAAGCTGCAGAAATACGCCAAGATGTGACCCATGTCCGGGAAATGGTGACCAAGCTGGACGGTATGCTCAAATTACTGTTTGATTTCTTCAATCGAACATACAACTTCATAAACCACCCTCCAAGTTTAGAAAATACCTCCTCGAAAACGCCTATACCCTCTGACGTTGTTTCTCCTCCAACCGTCCATTCACGGGAACTTCGCCGCACCCAATTCATCACCCTGCTATCTATCTTCGATCGCACTATCATCCGTACCTTCAAGTCACGCTATACCCAATTCCTCATATTTTGGTTCTCATCACTCGACCCGGAATTTACCGATATGTTCCAAGGCATGCTTGTGTCCAAAGCACTATTGGAGGATAACCAACCCATCGTTACCCGCGCCGCCGCGGCAAGTTATATTGCAAGCTTTGTCAGTCGGGCTCAGTTCGTTGACGCAAATAATGCGCGAATGGTCGTCGGTTTATTATGCGACTTCCTTGCAGCACATCTTGACTGGTGCGCCGCAATGGGGGACGACCTTGACTTCCATTCGACGCAGCATACCGTATTTTATGCCGTTGCGCAGGCTGTTTTCTTGATTTTCTGTTTCCGATGGCGAGATTTCCGCTTGGATGAAGAACATGAGGAACTGGATGATTTGTCCTTCGATGTTAGCACAAGAAAGAAGTGGATTCCGAAGCTGGATGTGGTACAGCGGGTTATTACCTCGGAACTGAATCCTCTCATGGTGAGTTCCTGTATATCTCATGTATAACTCTTTCCTCATATTGTCGTATTCAAGGTTTGCTCTGCCAATGTTGTCCAGCAGTTCGCCAGAGTGGCACGGAGCACTGGTTTTGTCTACTGTTATACTATCATCGAGAATAACAAACGATCCAGTCCCCATGGTTCCCCTGTTAAAGGAAGGCGGACATCTTCTCTCGCACTCCGAGATTCACTCGATGCAGATCTGAACACGTTCTTCCCTTTCGACCCCTACAAGTTACCGTTATCATATTCTTATATCCAAGGTGTTTATCGCGATTGGGATTCTGTCGCGATCGATGATGACGAAGAGGAGGAGGATGAAGAGGAGGATGAGGACGTCGGCGAGTTGCCTGTTATGTCCGGAAGAGCTTGGAAGATAGAGGGTGCCAAATCGGATGACGATGAGGAGACAGCCTTCTTAGGAACGTCTTTCGGTGGCATGAGCATCAGTCCTGTTCGCCCATCCATGATGCCGTCTTCGATCACTTCTTCATTATAAATTTTTTATTTATTCGCGATCACCATTTTGATTAATTTATACTCTCAGTTTCTATCTCACTTGTTGTATGACTATGCGTTCTTCGTTAGCTTTGTAATAGCATCTCTAATATGGCACTTGCATATCTATGCCATCACTACAATTCCAATTCCCTGAAATACGCATGAGCGACTAGCACAGCTAGCCACATAATACAACTACACAAAATTACTAAGGATATCAGATTAAAATACAAGGCGAAGAAGTCCATGCAAATCAAAAACGTGTCAACCGTAATAAAATCGTAACTTTCATGAATCAAATACGCGACTGGCGGGACGACCGCCATCAAGGAAAATCTTGCTGAGTGGTCGAACTGCTCTTGTCCTTCGCTGAACACCATCGCGAATACTGCGTATGGCTTGGTCCAGATCACCCCGACCAATAGTTCTTCCTCCGGAAGCACCTCCAAAAGACTCGGAAGGTGGCATAAGAGTAGCGCCAGATGAGCTTGGAGGAGGTTCTTTGATCTAAGGAAGTAATGAATGGGTGAATAGGGGCGAACATCTTCGAAATTGGACTCACAGTAGGAATGCCTTTGTCTTCCTGTACATTCTTCTGTTCCTTCGTTGAGAGTTTAGACGCTTGACCCTTCGGTTGTGTCTCAAGAACTTCAAGGGCCACTTTCTGTTGAATAAATGTAAGCGGGGCCTAGGATCGAAAAGTGCATACTAACATTCAGCGTGGAAGAGAACGATATTATGAGAGCAAAGAAGTCTTCGGGTTTCGTACTTTCGCCGCCTTCAGTTGCTTCGCCATAGTATGCTAATAAGGCCTGCAAGTCTTTCTCTACGGTTGTCCCCATATGCTTCAAGGCATCAACCATGGGCGTTGCCTCTTCAACGAATGGCTAAAGGAGTAATGAGCTAGACACGAAGCTGGAACCAACTGACATTATTTACCTCCATGACGACCACGAAACGATCTTCTGGTCTTCGATCCCGTCGACCTTTGATAAGCTGAATCTCGCGCTTCACTTGTTCCAGACCGGATACAATCGTCTGGACGGAAGACTGTGTATTCTGAACAGAGACTGCAGGGCGTTCTCTTGTGAGAGAAGGTCGACATATCTGAAATGAACCGCACTTACTGCGTGCTGCTGCCTCAATGTGGGGGAAATCGTTAATGAAGGTTATTAGATCTTGATCAGACTTGAGAAGAACCCGTGCGAGATAGTGCAGTAACGTAGGGCATTCTCGGGTTGCTTTGGCCGTCCGCGTCTCTTTCATCTGAAAGTAAAGCTCAAAAGGATAGCAACAGACATTAGTTCAGTTGTATTCACCTTGAGTAACGCCTCTAGCTGAAAACCTCGAGCACTGCCTCGGAAACTGGACGCGTTCAAAGCATTGCCAAGTTTCAAGACAACCTATAGCATGCATATATTAACAAGGATGCCAATCTCATCCCATGCGTATTACTCACCTGCAATACTTGTTTGAACTTCGTAGACGCGCGCAATTCCTTGCAAGCGTTTCGAAGTATGTTCAGTTCTGGTCTGGTCTCCTCGATATCTAATTCAAGCTTCCTCCGATATAGCATGCATTCGATGCGTTCCGGAAGACGGCCTATGGTAGATATCTAGTAGCACCTGGATCAGCCACAACCTTTTCTGAAGAATGAATCCACGCACCACATTGAAGTACTGATCAGCCTTGGCAAGCTTCCCAATATCTTCGAAGTCCCGTATCCTCGCAATCTATATGGAAGGATATGAGAATTGATAACTAACTATATTAATGCAATCCATGCCTCTTCTGGAGTAGGCAAATTCTTAGCAATGATCTTCAAATCATCCACGGAGAGCTTGTCGTCGCTAATTTCAAGAAGAGCTTGACGTATATCTGGCAGAGAGTACTTGATCTTTGCTAAGACAATCCCTGAGCCAATGTAAGTATTATACGAAGAACACTGAATTCCAGTTTGCTCACCTATATTCTGTGCACGGGTAATGTCCAGGAGAGTGCTTATAGACTGTTTCTTGGCAATTACTGGCTTCAGTACATCCTTAGAAGCAAGATTGTCCAACGAGAATGTTTCTTCGAGATCTTTCATATCAAGGTCCAAGGATATGCTCTCTAGATCAGCCCAGACAGTGGCTTCAAGGGAAGGAGCGGATAACTTATTCCAGAAGAATGGCTTTAGACGTTTAGTTGGCCGTCCCACGTTAATTGGCTTTGTACTTCTCCAAGCCGAAGGTCCTCCAGGGGTCGGTGGCGGCGGGGGGGGGGGGGGGGGACCTGCTCCTGGGACAGGCGGGGGAGGTGGTGGTGGAGGCGGTGGGGGTGCTCCATTCTGACCAGAAGATATTAGAGGTGACGGCGGGGGAGGCGGTGGTGGTGGTGGTGGTGGTGGTGGAGCAGGAGGAACAGACAAGGAAGACGAAGTATTCTCAATCTGAGATGGTGGGGCAGGCGGAGGTGGCGGCGGAGGCGGAGGCGGTGGCGGTGGCGGTGGTGGTGGAGGAGGAGGAGGAGGAGCCGTGGTAGGAGTAGAAGCAGAAGCAGTTGTAACCTGTTCGACTCGTATGGCAGAAGACGATTGCTGGATTCTCGATTGCGGTGGCGGCGGTGGAGGGGAACGAGGAGAATTTACACCATTCGGGACAGAGAAACTTGTCGCAATCGGAGGTCGGTTCGGCTTTGGTCCTGGAGGGGGAGGAGGCGCAACGCGGGATTTGAACTCCTTTTCAGACGTCACTTTGTTGTTTGCTGCCACCAGCTGTGTCCTCAGATCCTCTATCTCTCGTTTCAGGGAAGCGATCTCTTCGTCTTTACGAGTGAGGCTCTCAATAGCCTGGGAGGCTATATGTTGAGCATCAACCTCTGCCTCGCGATCCTGGAGTTGCAGCTCTACATTCGATTGAAAACGGGAATAGACGGATTCAAGGGCACGTTTCAAATATATCACTTCTTTGTCCTTGTGTGTAAAACTTTCCTCCAGTTCTTTGTGCTATCAAAGGGTGAACTTCCAATTCATGTGGAACAAAGACTTGCGCACCTTTGCCTGCAATCTAGCTATTTCCTCGTTTAATGTTTGCCATTTACTTCGGTCACGTTCACGTTTAGCACGTTCCTCCTATAAAATCGTAAAATTTATCAGCCATATATAACTTTGGAGTACATTGGTCCACTTACAACTTCCCGGTTATCGTTGGGATTCTGGGCTCGTAGACGGTCAAGCTCGGTCTGTAGTTGTAAGACCTGTTTCTCCTTGGAGACAAGGCGCTGAACTAAGCCATGGAAATTCTGGTTGGACTGCGGAGATATTAAAATATAGCAGATCATACGAGATACATGCGGCATACCTCGCTGCCAGGTTTTGACAATTGTGGGGTGGGGGATCGAGTAAGAGTGGCAGGGAGCGATTTCAAGGCGTTAACCTCTGCTATTTGTTCGTTTAGCTGCTCGCGTAGCTTGGCCCTCTAAGGATGAACGTTAGCGTCTTTCAGATGCAGTGTAACTTAATATCGAAATATTTACTTCGTCGTTCAATTGGTCTACATTAGCACGAAGTGATTCCAGTTCTTCTACAACATTAGGCGGCGCAATTTGATCTTCAGTAACAACATCCAGAGATTGACCGGTGATGTGTTGCACGGAAGAAACGAAGCGCTTCATGAATATTCGCCAGTTTTCGTCTCTGAATCAATTAAATTGACGTGTTAGACAATTCACAAGTTATATCACCACTCAATCCTTACATATTATCAAGCAGTGCTGCTTGTTCGACGAAGGTATCCAGTATGGTGAATAAATCGGACTTTGTTTGCCTTGAAAAAATATATCAGATAAACGTCTGAATTCATATCGAACTGATACTTGCGTCTCGATATCTTTCTCCATAAGTATAGCAAAGCGCTTGAAAGTTTCCATCATTATGGGATAGACTTCCCTGTGCTGCTTTGCTATGCTAATGACTTCCTCCAGAATGATCTCTGATTCAGATTTAGAACGTCGATGGCCGTTGATTAAATTTCTAGCACGGTCGCGAATATCTTCTTCATCCTCGAATTTCTCTTCTGTGTAGACGTCTATCTGCGTGAGCAGAGACTCCGGGGGCCTAATATACCTCAGCGCCTATAGATTACTACTGAGCCATACATCATATGGAAATTGATGAAGTACATACCACAATTGCCTCGTTAAGACCTCTCCTTCCCAATTCTTCACGCAACATAACTCGCTCTTCCACATCATCAGGGGAGTTTGTCAGAGCATTGATTAAAGCCAACGTTGCAGTACGAATTTCCCATATACCCTCTTCCTCCGTATCCGTTTCATCTGAAGTATCAGGATCCGGGAGTCTGAGCATGGAGAGAAGGTATTCAAATCGAAACGTTTCATCGAACGCAATACGGTATTCTGACATCGCAGCAAGAACTAGTTTATGGCCCTCTGCCACAGAAAGCACACAAATGGCAGCCAATATTTCAGCCGCCAGAGTACGAAGCTTTGAGGAAGAGGCATGTAGCGAATATGCAATGTGTGTGACGAGGGTTGGATATGATAGAAGATACCCAAAGCCAGGCTGCGTGAAAACACGACATCAATAACTAAGGATATAGCATACGAAATTGGGCTTACGCTAGTGTTCAAAAGAACACGCAAACACTTCACGATTTCCATAAGAACAGTCTCCTCGGTATCCGTTAACTTGCGATTCTTGCCACCCTTTCCAACCAGAGACGAAAGTAACGAGCCCAGCGCTTCCATTCCCTTCTCCTTTCCGACAAATTGCTCTATCCAGACAAGATTCGTGGTTGATAGATGGACACGCAGAGATATGAGATGTTTCGTAAGCCGCGGGTCAGGCTTTCTGAAGAGGCTGGTGTTATTATTTGAACAATCCGCTCGAGGCTATTGAGGCTTACCCAGTCTTAATTCCTTCAACGTATGCTTCTGGACTGTCTTTCTTGCTACTTTTACCCTTCTTGTCCTGATTATCCTTCGGGCCGCCAGAGTTTGCCCACCAACTACTCCACAACCCCCCAGTGCTTTGTGGTACAATGGGTGTTGGTTCGGGTTCGTCCTTCACAGGGCTCTCCTGTGATGAAGAGGTAGAATCTGATGGTGCCGAAGAACTTCCGCCCCAGCCCGCAATAGAAAATCGCTTCATTATGCTATCACCTGTAAGTTGAGGAACGAGCCGTGGCAAAAGCTGGGCTGCACTTGTAGGGCCATAGGTCTGACTATTGCTTGACGTTACTTGGGAAGGTGACTCGGGCAATTTGGAAGCAGCAACGTTTGAAGATCCTGCATGGGATTGCGTGTGTTTATCCAAAAGGTACTTCTTCTGGTGCGTCGGGAGTTGGTACATAGCTTCGCGCTTTCCATCCTTCAGTCCTAGATCATCCAACATGCGTTCAAACTCGGTGTTATCGATATCTTCATCAGAGTCATCCGGCTCCGCCATAAAACTAGTCACGGATCCACCAGTTTTCTGTGGTCTCAATCGCAGAGTACTAGGTTCGACTCGGATAGGTCCGCTTACGCTTTTACGCCAATCGTCCTTTGGAGGTGTAACTGGAGGAGAAGATGGACTCTGCATCCAGCCGTCGAATATACTAGATAGTCGATTTTTGGCCGCCTCTCCGCTATTTGGTCTGGAAGGAGACGAAGGGGATGCCGCGGTCTTTAATTCGGCCTTTGCTGTACCTTCGCCTTCTTCGTCTTCCTCAGTATCGGCATCGTCCTCGGCGCTGTATTTACGGACAGTATCTTCGCCAACTTCTAAACTAGACGACGACAGAGCACGGGATTTCGACGAGGAACGCCTGTACCATTCATCCGGAACACAAAAGCGAAAATAGTAAGGAGAATTACGGCCTAACTTTGACGGCTTTGGTTTAGGGGAGAACATTCGTTCGGATACAACCTCGGTATGTTCCAACCGCCATGAGACTAACCAGGGGTTAATTCCCAAGATATTAGCATCGAAATTTCTTTAGATCTCACCTTCGGAGTCTCCCATTCCCCATACTTCTTCGATCACGTATGTCACATTTCCCCCGCCTGGTCCTTCTAGAATTCTGGTTAAGCCAAGCTCCTCCGCAACCATATCAATAGCCTCTTCTGCAGTGCATTCTCGAGACAGAAAGGCTTTCCAGTTAAAACCATCATGAATTTCGGGTACACGAAGAAATGTGAAAGATATTGTTAGATGTGGATGAAGGGATACAAGGCGTAGAGTTGGTGTGTGAAGATGAGACGTGAGGGGAAATGCAGAGAAGTGACGAGACTTCGGCGACTTCGGTTCAGCAGGGGTCAAGAGAGGTTGAAGAGGTGTATTAGGAGCAATTAGACCTAAATGAGTTCCTCAGAACTGGAAGTATCTGAACAAGGCGAAAGTGCCTCACCATCAGAAAGTGCCTCGAGTTCTGCCTCTTCCCAAGGACGACCAGCTGGTTCTCTTCTAACTCTCTGCAAAGCCCATTCGTTGTATTCCCAATCTCCAAGAATAGCTTCGCGAACCTCTTGATCACTTATCAAGGAATTGATTACGTCTTGGAGGACAGCATCAGGCTGAACGGCAGCGAAATGAAGTGCTCCCGGAGGAATCAGCACTGGGGTAATTAGAGGGTTGTTTGACATTTAAAATGAGTCGTAAAGAGTCGTAACTTGTCAATCAGCGGAACCGGTATTGGTGGCCCAAAGTCCTGAGGCGGTGGGGAAGAGGCCCCAGGCTTTCTCGCTAGTCTGCAGAATCACTTCAGTACAAATCAACAGCATATAATATTGTACGTTACGTTTCTCAATATTTGTTATACTGCGAAGTATGCAAGGAGAAATAGACGGTTGGACAGAGCAAGACAAGAGCAAGAATTCGACTTGGTGAGTAGGCAACAGCACTGCTGAGCTTCTCTAAAACATTCAATATTTCAATAAGCCAATCGAACTTGAAGCAGAGCCAATTCAGATACTGAGACAAGACATACCTGGTATCCAAGGCGTAAGTCCCGCAGGAAGCCTGTGCAAGGTATAGGAGCGTGCACCGTGACCTGCGTGACACATGGTATCACGTGATATGTCACATCTGTGTCACTGTGTATGCCACTAGATCGCGGCTAAACACCTCTGCCGACCTCTGCTAAATCTTTCTTTCTTTCTTTTTTCTGAGTATTTGACATATATGGTATTTAAAAACAATATTGTTCATATTAATGAGTAATGTTCTATATTCTCGGGGGCAACTCCGAGATTCTGGCAGTCACTCAAATATTCCTTTTATATGCTGTATTCCCACTGAAATGAGAGATGTTGTTGCCAACAAGGCTTATTGAAAATGCTGGATTAAATAGATTAAAACCGAATTCTAGATTTGCTGGTTCAAGCTCACTGGCATGCACAAGGCAGGCCATGGCCATTGAACTTTACCCAGAGTGATTAGTATATAAATATCCTCGGAACTCCGAGCGCTGCTTCTTTGCTGATCCCCCTACCTTCTAGGAAATACATAAAAAAGTATGTTTGTATGTGGAGTACCTCCATGTGTTTTGGTTGAGCATGCTTACTTGCTACTATGGGGGTCTTTGTGTTAGCAGTTTTTTCCGGCTGACTTCCTACTACTTACGGGGGCTTTTGTGTTAACAGGTTTTGGCTGACTTCCTACTATGGGGCACTTTTGTGTTAATATATTTCATGTCTTCTTCACATCAGCAGGGCTTTTGTGTTAATAGGTTGTTGTCTTCTTCATAGTCAGGTAACCTTTGTATTAATAGGCTATTGTCTTCTTCACAGTAGGGGGGCTAATATATGCATCTTCATTGAACAATTGTTATTACAAAAATTGATATAAATCCAGATTACAGCAGTTTCAGAAAAGGTTGTCCGGTGTGCGATTTTATTTTATTTTTGGGAGGTACTGGCTTGTAATTAGCATGTGGGCAAATTTTCACTGTGGCCTGCAAAACTGGGCTGTATGGCACATTCTGAAGCTCCTCCAAGCTATTTTGAGGCTATCAATCAATCCCAAATGAGTGATGCATAATCAACAGACACCATTGAGGAGCAAGAGTGGGCCCTTTTTGGTATGCTATTGTGTCTTTCTCTAGTATATAGTTCTGTCATCCTTACTGGATTCATCTGTCCAAACAAGCTGTCTGGCTACAAGGTGTTCATGGACATCTTGAATCCAAAGTGCTCTAGCCAATTCATCTCACTCCATGGCTGTAACAGATATATTCTGTTATATCATTATATACATGTATATATATTAATTACAGTATATATATTTAATAACTAATACATATATTAGTTATATGCACTACATCAGAGATGTAGCTATTATTAGTGTGGACACCATATGTGTCCACAACTGGCTGTATTTAGCATGCCGGCACATTAGGCGCCGGCATATATCTTTTAAACCACACCCATTGTACTACCTACTCTTAATAGACAGAGTTCAGTTAGTCTTGGTGTGACAAGTAAGATATACCAGTGTTATATCTTTTTTAACTTTCTCCCGAAAGTTCGGTATTCAACGGGCAATTAATTGCATGGAAGTACCACGGGTTAGAACTAACAAAAACTGAAAGTTCTAATATTTATCACACAATCCGTTGTGTGATTGATATTTGGTATTCAACGCGTCAGATAACGCGGAAGTACCGCAGGCTTGAACTAAAACAGTCAAACCATGTATTATTTGTAGGTCTACAAATAATATACAGACCATGCTATGAGTCACAAGCGTGGTGTTACCAGGAGAGCGTGAACAGATGAGCTGTCTGCGCTGGAGTTTGAAGATAGTGAGCCCACTACAGGACTCACTACGGGGGATTTGTTGAATTCCCCTGCCCGCTCTGTTGACCCCCAACAGAGCCCGTGAGTGCTCGCACCGGAGCACCCGAATGAACCACATGCACAAGCATATGGTTCACCGACTGCACCCAGCAGGGTACAGTCGCCTAGCAGAGTGGTTGTGCCTGCCCGTACTGCCACTCAGGGTCTGAGTCCCAGCTGATTGGCCGGAACATCAGGGACTGCCCACCGGGGCAGTCCTTCCCCACCAAGAGTGACTTCTATCACAGCCACTCAGGGTTGCTATTCCCCTTGGGGAATAGAACGCAGATCAGAGTCACGTAGTGACCCTGGCTGAGTATCTCCTACTAGAGGAGATACCGAAGGACATTTTCTAATTCGCGCTAGCAAAGTAGAAATATTCTGACAGGAATATTCAGAGTTTATAACTCTGAAGGACAACGTGGAAGTTGTCCTTGCTGAAGCCATGGAGGCTACAGAGCAGCTGAATACTGTATTCAGCCGAGTCAGGGCATCCATGAATAGGATGTCCCCGAGGATGAAGGAACTATTAATAGTTCCTGCTAATCAAGCATCAGGGAAGACGCTTGAGCCCGGTAACAACTGGGCACATGACAGAGCAGCTGCCCAAGCAGCTACTCAGTGAATCATAGACCAAATGTCTATGATGGAGCCAGCTCCTGGATCAGGAGCTGAGGAACGTGCGAGAACTACACGTTCTTGCGTCCCTGGTGACTGGTACTCCCGGGCACCCCTTTCCCAGAATATTCCCGAGAATATTCCACACTCTGCTCGCAGTGAGCAGAGTGACAACTCGCAGCCGAGGTGCGGCTGCGAAGCGCATACAGTGTATGCGCAGGACACACCCGAAGCACGGGTGAGTGATCCGTCACGTGCGCGTTTTGCACGTGACATACGCGTGAACCCATCAGAGTCCACGCGATTGAGACACGACACATCTCCCATTAACACTCGGCATGAGCCAGTGAGTGTTAATATGTGTGACAGACCTAGTCTGTCAGCAACTCAGGTGATTCAGGGAATACTTGACTCAATTGAATGCTCCCAGCATTCAATAACTGAGCCTCAAAGCATTAACATGAATGCTTTGAGAGAAGAGATCAAATCAACGATCTCTGCAACTATCAAAGAGAAGTTGCATTCTGATGCAGACAGTGTGACCACTGTCTCTCAATCCATGCAGGCACTGGACACCAATACCCAGTACTGGAGCAATCTTAGCAATAAGCCTGCTAGGCGTAGCCGTAGAGCCCTTGAGCTGCAACTCAAGCTGGCTGAAGAGAAGGTTAACACCCTTCTCCACAAGGAAGCACCTGAAGAGGCGCTTCTGGAGGCTGCTCGGGAAGCGCGAACTATACACTTTCAATTAGACCAGAACTCGCGATTGCGTGAAGCTGGTCTAATGCCTGAACAACAAGTACGATTCAGTGCTGATACTGGAAGGAACATTCCAAGTCCTTCCAGGAATTATAGAGTAACTTCCATAAGAGAGGAGCATACACCTCAGCCTGAGGATAATGCTCCGTTGGGACGACAAGGCACCCCCACCTTGTCTATCTCTGCCCAATTAGATGGTGCAGTTGTCAATATGACATCTGAATACAGTGGTATTCAGCAGATGGTGAGGCAGGCATTACAGAATGCCTCACTGGAGGATGAGCCAGAAAAATCCTTTCTGGCTAAAGCCAGTGTTAAGATGGGGACCCCTCCCACTTACAGCGGTGAGCGCAACCTAGAGAAGTTTGAGAACTGGGTTGCAGGTCTACTTCGATTTATGTTGATGTACAACTTGCTCGGGCCTCGAGCAAGTAAGATTCAGCTTCAACTCTTGGGTCAGTGCTTAACTGATGAGGCCCAAGAGTGGTTCTACTGGCAGGTAGAGCGGTTTGATCGAGAGGTCAAACACTGGGACCTGGAGTCTGTTCTTATGGGACTCCAGAAGTGGTTCATGCCGACATTGTCACTGAACAAAGTGGCAGTCGGATATGACCACCTCATGCAAGGTTCTATGAACATGCAACAACTGCATCAGCAGTTGACTAAACTGGCAAAACAGATGGTGGAGTTGCCAGATGCGTATTCATACTGGAGATGGTTTATGAATGCTTTAAAACCTAGCATCAGGGAAGAAGTCCTTGGTAAAGGTTTTACTGCTGAGTTCAGCAAGATTGATGAACTCGTTGAACAAGCTGTAATCATTGACAATGCTAAATGTTACACTTCAGGTTACAACAGTAACCAAAGCAGTGTTTCTGCCAATAAACCTGCCACTGCTGATCACAGGTGCGTTCAGCAACCAACTACTCTAAATAGGAGTAGTAATCAGAATGCTGGTTCTTATAATCAGCATCAATCTGGAAGTAATACTGTCCAGAACCAGCTGACAACTCAGTTGTTGTCGACAGGGGGGGGAAATGTGAGAAATAATAATCCCACATATGGTAGAAACCCAGTAAAACTGGGTAATACTGTGAATAGACCCACCCAAAGCAATCCTAATAGGACTGCTGTGAAAGCAGACAACCAAGTTGTATGCTTTAACTGCAATCAGCCGGGTCATATCAGACCTAACTGTCCCTTTCCTGACAAGAATCGGAGAATTGCAGGAGCAAGAATAGAAGAAGCTATTCTTGAGGAAGATGAAGGTTAAATTGAAGAATTTGACGAATATGCTCCTCATCCTGAGGAGCAACAGGAGTTTGAAGATCAACCTGAAGAGGATGATCAGCAGTATCGTTTTGATGATGAAGAATACGAAACGAGATCCATTGAAGATGAAGTTGTTCATGTCAATGCAGTCATTAAAGCTTCAGGCTATAATGATCGTCGCCAATTATATGGAATTAGAGTCCAGGCAGCAGAGACTGATCTGAGAGTCTCTGCAGTGATACAGACAGGAAAGGAACAACCTGTCTATGACCATCGAGCAAGGAAGAAGGCTCGCCCTTTACCTACAAGAGGTAAAGAGAATGAAACTATATCTGTGTTTTGGGATATAGCGGGAACCAAGGCCCACTGCCTTTTAGACAGTGGGTGTGAAGGAATCATGATATCCAGTGATTTCGTCAGGGCCAACAAACTTCCAAAGTTTGAATTGGATAAGCCAGTTATTCTACAATTGGCTTGTGTGGGAAGTAAGTCTACTGTTCAGTATGGACTTACTGCCAAAATACTTCTCGGCAAAGAGAAGTATGATGAGTATTTCGACATCGCCAATGTCGATTACTACGATGTTATTTTAGGAACTCCGTTCTTGTGTCGGTTTGAAATCCTATTGGATTTCAAGAACAATTGTGTTCACATGGGGAAACTCAAATTCCCCAACTGGTTTGGCAGTTTGACACCAACTGAAGCAGATGAAAATGAGGATCGTCTGCAACAGGAAAAGCCTAAGGCTCTTCCTACTCCTACTTCGAAATGAAGCCAGGAGGGTGAGACTAGTAAGACATTACCAATAGTCTCACCATCAGTTGTTGCTACCTATGGCAGCAGCAAACAAGGAAGTAGGAGAACTGAACAGCGTGTTTATGGTGTTCAGAGTAGAATATCACTGACTACAAGTGATATTCCTGCCTTGAGAGAAGCATGGCAGAACAGGTATGCAGATATCTTTGGAGATATCCCTTTGGAGTTACCTCCATTTAGGGAGGTAAATCATGAGATCAAGTTAATTGATCCATCGAAAGTGATTCATTATAGGACTCCTAGATGTTCTGAAGCACTTAAGGAACAATTGATTGATAAAATCAATCAATATGTTACAGCCGGATGGTGGAGACAGACATCAACACAACAGGCTTTACATATGCTCTGTCTTCCTAAAAAGACAGGCAAGCTGAGAACTGTGTTTGATAAGCATTTGCAGAATGAAAACACAGTAAAGGATGTAACTCCTTTTCCTGACCAAGACATGATCAGAAATGATGTGGCCAGGTCTCAGGTTAGATCAAAGATTGATCTAACTGAAGTGTATGAACAGATACGTATTGTGGACAGAGATGTAGACAAGTCTGCATTTTCCACAATTTTCAGGACTTATGAAAGTCTTGTCATGCAGATGGGTGATTGTAATGCTCCATCTACATTCTAGTGTTTGATGACTATGATATTCATCAAACAAGTCGGTTGATTCATCCATGTTTATTTGGATGATATATTCATGTTCTCAATGTCAATAGAAGAACATGAGGAACACTTGAATCAAGTGTTCTCTTTGTTGCATGCAAATCACTTATACCTGAGTAAAACTAAGGTAGATTTGTACTCGGAGAGGATGGATTGTCTTGGACATATCATTGATGACCAAGGTATTCATGCTGATACAGATAAACTGTATCGTCTTCGTAGCTGGAGAACTCCAAGAAGCTACAATGAAATCCTGCGATTTGTAGGATTATGCAATTATCTGGCTTTGTTTTTACCAGATATTTCAGCATATACCAGCCCATTGACTGGTATAAACAGAAATAACTGTCCTTTTGAGTGGACTCCATTTCTGGATAAGTGCTTTAAAAGTATAAAGCACATGGCAACCAAGCACCTCATTTTGAAGGCGCTTGACTGGAACTCACCACTCGACATATGGGTGGTGATTGATGGCTCCAACTTTGGGGTTGGAGGATACATCGGACAAGGAAAAGAGTGGAACACTTGTCATCCTGCTGAATTTCTATCTAAGAAATTCACTTCAGCACAGCAAAACTATTGAACTCATGAACATGAGGCCCTTGCTGTACTGGAAGCTCTTGCCAAATGGCAAGATAAGCTACTAGGAAGGAAATTCTTTCTAGTAACTGACAACAAGAGTCTTACATTCTTTAAGACTCA
>KN837076.1:1308729-1332123 GCA_000827215.1 Sphaerobolus stellatus SS14
GCCCATCTGATCCAAACCTATTGACTTTGGTCTCATCTGACCAAATAACCCTCTTCCAGTCATCCACAGTCCAGTGCTCATATTTCTGAGCAAATGCTAGTCTGGCCTTCCGGTGCCGGGCAGAGAGAAAGGGCATTTTCTTCTTTGCATAGGACTTGTAGCCATCTTCCTTGAGGACATTTCTGATAGTTTGGACAGTAACAGGGTGCTGGATAACAGAATTGATGTGTTTGGCAGCTTCCACAGCTGTACTGGCCTTTCCAGTCCTAACCAAAGTGAGCACAGCCCATTGGTCTGTGGATGATAATTTCCTGGGACGACCCCCTTTGAAGTTCTCCTTGTCCACTTCATAGATCTTGGAAACATTGGTAACTGTTCCCTTGCTGACACCAAGTTTGATGCAGATTTGTCTGGTAGAATAGCCAGAGGAGAGAAGAGAAATGATATTCTGCCTTACAGCAGCTGAGATGGGTTTCATGATGGTATGATGATGGTCCAGACATCAGGTGCGCCACTATATATACTGTTTTAACAATAATAATGTCATAGCTCCACATAACAATCGTTGTCATACATATATTAAAGCTCAAACAATTAAAATTGTATAGATATGTTTCCAGAAATACCATGCTCAAAAAACTGCCCAAATGACCTATTATTTTTAAAAATTCGTATCTCCACCAATTACAATCAGAATCACATAAATGTTAGACAGTTTTAACGTCATGATTATGAAGTTTAATTTCATCTTTAACTTTATATATATGGGCACCCTGTATAATTTAATATTTAATTTTCTTTGAAAACATGTCAAACACTTGGGCAGTTTTTTGAGCCACTGTATATATATTAATTATAGTATATATATTTAATAACTAATACATATATTAGTTATATGCGCTACATCAGAGATGTAGCTATTATTAGTGTGGACACCATATGTGTCCACAACTGGCTGTATTTAGCATGCTGGCACATTAGGCACCAGCATATATCTTTTAAACCACACCGATTGTACTACCTACTCTTAATAGACAGAGTTCAGTTAGTCTCGGTGTGACAAGTAAGATATACCAGTGTTATAATGGCTTGATGGTGATGGAGCATGAATGTGAGCCCAGCAGCATGGATGACATCATGCAATGTGGTTACTGCAACCAGAACATCATGCCCTAGGGCAAGAAAATCTCGAATTTCATCGAGGTACATCTCTGGTGAAGCATTGACAAGGTCAATTACTGTGTGGATCTGTGTGGCAGTCAAGGTATGAGGCTGTCCATGCAGCGCATTCCGAGGTCTGATGACATTGCTGAAATCCTGTATATTCACGACCCAATGACACACTTTGGTCAGATACATTGAGGATTAGCTGGATTTCATCAGGTACAGTCATCCACCCCTCCTTGGGACACATTTACTGGCTTGTTTCTCAGTCACAAAGAAATTATAGTATCAATCCAAACACTTAGATGGTTTATTGAAGGTCCATATAAGATGTAAATACAATAATATCTGTTGAAAGAATACCAACAGACAAGATATAAGTCAGAGAAAACATAAGCAGAATCTAAATTAAGCACCACCACTCCTTGAGACAGTCCAGATATTTGAGAACTCATACTAATCATTAATATTTCAGCAATTTCATTTGCTGTAAAATGGACTTAAATTATTGAATTGGATTCTGAAAAGACAATGGCAAAAATCAAGCTGTGTGGGCAGCAATAAATTGATTTTCAAAGTGGTGTCCCAAGGAGTGGTGGATGACTTTAGGTAGCCATTATCAAGCATCCAAAGGGAACAAGGCTTCAAATTGGGAGATATGTGATAGAATACCATGTAGCACTAATGATGTGGGTGCTTCTGAAAAAAAATGAATAAATAAAATTAAAATCACACACCAGACAACCTCTTCCGAAAACACTGTAACACCATAGTCATTAAATTGAAAGAGTAAATTAAAGAATATATTAGAATCCAAATTAGAAGACATTGTGAAGGTAACACATACTGGCATAATAAGGATACTTTAGAAAAAATAGACAGCAAAAGAAGGTAGTAGTAACATGGAAAGCAGACCCCTCAGCTCAAGAGTGTACAGGCAACCCTAAACAATATGTGGACCTCATGTGAACTAGTAGAGGGGAAATCCAAAGAATACATAAATAACCCAACATAATGTATATCCATGGATACTCATCTAGTAGAGGGGAAATCCAAAGAGAAAAACTCCAAGGATACTCTGCCACTAGGGAGCCCCTAAATACCCCCAACTCAAGATAAGAACATAAGAAGATAGGAAATAAACGATAAATGGAGTAATAGAAATAACTGAAGGGTAGATAGTGATATGACCCTGAATCACCAGACTGACATCCATGTGCATCCTGACCACCCTGTTGCCCCAGGTCCGAAGTGAAACAAAGTGAAAATAAAGAAGTCTGAAGTGAAAAGAAGCAGGCACAAAGTAGAACAAAGCAGGCACAAAGTAGAACAAAGCAGACACAAAGTAGAACAAAGCAGACACAAAGTAGAACAAAGCAGACACAAAGTAGAACAAAGCAGACACAAAGTGGAACAAAGTATGAGGTGCCTGCATGTGTAAGACACCCATGCTGTAAGGGATCCTTATTATACACCCTCATACAAGTCGCCTTAGACTTATTTGAGACACATATATGTGTCTATTGTATATTTGTACCTGCTATGAATTGACTTCATGCCAATTACTTTAAGTCCTTATGGACTCCTATGGATGCATATATGCATCCACATATTTACATAATATTATTACCTAAAGTATATAGTACCTTATGTAAGCATATAGTATAGTTCTGGGTCGGTGACTAGCGCTGACCAGTTGTCACTTATACCTGTACTTATAGTAGCTGAATACATTAATTGTAAACAGTCACTCACAGGTTTGATCTAACTAAACCAAAGTAAAGACCTAGTCTTTACACACGTAGATGTGTAAGATACCCATGCTGGCACACTGATAATTGAATAAAGCGAACTTGTCCAAGAAGTGAAAATGAAGTGAAGTGAAATGGAACTAAAGAAGTCTGAAGTGTAAAACAGGTGAACATGAAGTGAAGTGAAGTGAAGAGGAGTGAAGTGAAGTATACCAAAGTAGTGAAATAATAGGACAAGATAAAACATAGAGCATAGTCAAATGAAAATAGAAAATAGGTTGTCCCCTGACAAAGAGCCTTAAATCAGCTCAAATCAGTCTTGTATACATCCAAGTTACCTGTTATGCCTACCTCTGCACAACACTCTGACCGGTCTCCAATATATTCTTGATTACTTCTGACAGCCTCTGACTTCACCAACCACTGTTCCAAATAGTCACCAAACCCAAGTTCAATTCTGTTTGTTGTCACTGATGAACTCTGACCTTATCTTCCCCTTCTTCTTATTTGGTCTGACCCTTACCTTGTGACTTGTAGTACCAAGTAAATTGTCTCAGACTCATATTCATCACATTACCATGTTTGAATTCCTTTCTTTCTTATTGGTTCCAACCTTTATCTTGTGGGTCATACCAGGTATTGTTTCACTTTTATCTGTTCACCTGGCTCATCATCTGTTGCTACCCTGCTCTCTGACCTACCCCCAATCTGTTATCCTTATCTTCTTTATATCCCCATTAGGCAATTACCTTTAGTATAAAACCAACTTGTATTCTTAGGTAGTTCTCTATCCGGAAATCAACTTAGTTTGCCCCTCAGTTACTCCTGTTCATCACCTCTGACTTCCTCTCTGACTGACCTCTGATTCAACATTGTCTTATCATGTTATCAACTGTCTTGACACCAGTCTTGATGTCTCCAACCTCATCTCTGACCTACACTCTGACTTCACCCCAACTTCTCCCAAGACTCTGTGGCACCCATCAGCTCAACTGACCCAAAATCCAGGACAAGATGAGTGATAGCAATGCAGTAGATAAGCTGAAGTCAAGTCCCACCTGTACCTTACTCCAACATCTCTGACATACTTAACCTAGCCTTCTGCACACAGCCAGAGCTTAATATTGCCTCCAGTGGCCAGTCAGATCAGTCCAAGCACCTTTCACTATGTCAGGTTTCATTAACTGGGAATTCACCATTTGCCAGAGTAAGATATATAGACTTAATTAATGTGAACTTTCTATAGATGTAGAGAGCACTGGAGACATCAAAAAAATTCCTGAGTCTAAAAGTCCCAGGAAGTCTTATATCTCTGGCAAATAGTATTAGCATTTTCTGGGGCAAGAATTGACAGGAAATGTTGATTCCTTTGAAGATTTCCTGAAGCATGAAAATTTGAATTGTGTTAACATTTCCTGAAGTTGGAAAACTTGCATGCATTCAGAGTTTTCATAAGATTTCCTGAGGTCAGAAATGTTGGTAAAATTAAATGTATTCACCTAGCTTTCTAGATACACAAATGTACAGAAAATAATGAGTTTGTTCAAGATTTCCTGGCTGAGATTATCATTGGGAAACATCAAATCACTTTAGAATTTCCTGACTACATAAATAGTACAGAAATTTTGGGTTTGTCCAAGATTTCCTGGCTAATATTATCCTGAGGAAATGCCAAATTACATTAGAATTTCCTGAGTACACAAACATCAGAGAAACTCTGAATTTAGGTAAGATTTCAGCAAGATTACTGTCAGAAAAATCATTTTCACAAAATTTCCTGGATATGGAAATTTGAGAATGGTGTAAGGTTTCCTGAGCTGGTATTAGATTTTTTTTAATTTCCTCAGGATTTACCAAATTTCCATATCCAGGAAATTTTGCAAAGATGATAATTTTTCTGACAGTAATCTTGCTTGAGGAGTCTTGATATGATTCAACATTTCCTCAGTGTTTGCGTGTGATAGCAAATGCAGTCTTGAAAGCCAAACCACTCAACTTTTTCACTCTTGACATAGCAACAAATAATAATCCCAGTGAAAAATCTTTGAGTCCCAATTCAATTACTACTCTTTCCAGAGTCAATCCCTGGCTCTTGTAAATTGTGATAGCACAGGTGAGAGTTAAAGGGAGTTGTGAACTTGCTAAGGATTTTCCAGTTTTGCTCTCCCTCCTTGCAGTCACAGGAACAACAGGCACCCAGGAAAGATCTACAGCTGGCCACCCTTGAGTATTAATCCCTGCCAGATACAATGTTATTTAACAGATACAATGTATACAATTATAACTGACACACCGCTTTCGGAATAACCATCTATTTGAACAAAGACCACAGCAGGTAGATTGACCTTTGGATCAGCTCCAAGCTGGTACCATATTTTCATATCTGGGCCTTCTAGAAGTTCCTATGAACTACAGGACAGTGTCCACTATAAGATAGTGATATATAGAAAGGTCTGGAATAGCAAACAGGCTGAGAAAAGGTCCAGGAAAATTTTCTGTGCAGAGATGGTGTTGCACAGATTGCAAATAGAGCAGCTGACATAAGCAGAGCACAAAAGACATCAAATAATATTTTCCTGGATTTTCTTGGATTTTATCTAATTTCTTTTGAATTTAGAATGCCTTTACAGTTCAGAACAGGCATGCGTTGGCAGCGGCGCGGGAGGGTTCCCACGGCGCGCCATGTGGACACATGTGGAGCACTTCACTGACGGGCGCTCCCCTTAAGGATTTGGGGACCCTAACCGTAGAAATGGTCTTCGCAAGCTCGACCAATAAAATATTGAATGTGGGCACAGCTGTTAACCTATTTAACAACCCCGGTGACAGCATCCCCAGCTAACCGAGTTGTGTCTTAGTTAGCAACTGAAAGGCTGTTGATGTTCAGCCTCACTATCAGACGGCACGGACAGGACTACAGTATCTTCGTTGCGCGAGAAAGGAAGTCAGTACAGATATGGATACAGGGAGAATAATATGAATACCTTCGTTGCGCGAGAAAGGAAGTGAAGGGCAACGGAGGTAGAAAAAAGTTTAAAAGGTCCGAGAATTATGTAAGCTATATTACGAGAGTATATGCGTCCGTAGTAAGTCACCAGGCTTACAGCAACCCAGGATTGTTAGGGGTTACTAGCATAAATAGATCGGGCAGGCTGTGTACCCGGCTCCCATTACCATTGTACAGGCCATTGACAGCGGCAGTTGTCGCTGAGTATAGGCACATGCGGCACGCCCAATATTGAAATTTCGCAACTGAAAGGATTTGAGATTATGAAGGTTGCACAGAATCCGTTTAAATTCCCGAAAAATAAATCAAACGCCTGTATACAGTCTAGAAGATACTCTAAATGCTCTAAGCCTTTCAGGGGGTGAGGAAGGGTCGCAGAATGCAGAAGGAGGGGCGGTAGAGGGTGGTACAGTTCGAAGGTCTCAGGCTGTGGGTCATGTTTCACCGTCGAAGAAATTGCCGGGACGGCTAAGTACTTAGAGTATATGATTAGAAATTGAATTTAAGAGGATATTTATGTGATACATCTATAGGAGCATCTCCTAACGCAATAGTTCCCTTTCGAGTGAGAACCTGGAGGTGTGTACTGGCCGGGTTCGTTCGTGATCCTCAACTAAGAATTTTATTGCACATTTCCTAAAAAATTATCATCATCGATTAGTATACATAGGCATGAACTACAGCTTATTTATAATTATTTGAGTGTGTATTTGGCTTTCAGATGGCTGAAATCCTACCCTGGTACTTTCAAGTATGACTCTGAGAGCTAGCGAGCCGAAGTGTAGCTTCCTAATTTGGACGGCCGAAGACTGCCCAGCCAGCGCCGACACGGCTGCTCGCGAGCCAAATTCACGGTGATCCATTATAAAATGTACTAAATGTAAACATTTGCTGAGTTGATAACAACCCTGGGGGCTGATGCTGTCACCGGGGTTGTTAAATAGAATCATCCTCAACACCATGTTATTTCCGGCAATTGGTATTTCGCTTGTCGACCCGATATGTTTTAATGTTCGATTGATGCACCTGTCATTCCATAGCGACGAAAACGGCTTTCCGCGTCAGCCGAGATAAAAATCCAACTTATTTCTTCTGATAGAAGATCCAAGAAGGCGAAAAACTCTATCTCCTCGGAGGTCATGGTGATCTTTTTCGTGTAGAAGTTGAAGGACCGTTGCACTGGCATACATCATAGAATTTGATCTGTTCAAATTAATTCCGGAATAATGAATTATTTTTACAAGCGGTAGATGAATATTATACATAACATCGATGCTCTGGTGGGAGAGTATGGACTTAAAGAGCGGGGGTGTCCTTGGGGCGGAGTAGAAAGCAGAACGGGAAAGTTTGGAATAGAGAGAAGATTGAAAATACAGCGGTAAAGGCAGATTCGATAGCGAAAAAAGTAACAGATATTATGACAGAGGTATACATTAAACCTGTATACTCAGCCGGAGGTTCACGACTGCGTGCTCCGCCGCTGTTGAAGAGATTAATATACATCTAAACGACGATACCAAACAGACTCACAAGCGAGTGGATTCCAGATTGACATCTGCTGCAAGGCATCCCTCAGTTTTTCGACTTCCTCTAACATTCGGCCTTGTTCGCTAGATGATCGGGTTCCCCTTGCTTCTGCAAGGTATTGCTCGGCGGCTATCCGAAGGCCAAACTGATTCGATTATAGCACATTATAGAAAGATTGAGAGGAGGAAAAATGTACTCACAGCACTTATGGCATCCAGATGTTCATAGTCCATGTCAGAGAGTTCTCTGACGAGTGCTACCACGTCGCCAGCACGGCTTGTATATTCTTCGCATTCGTGGCCCACGATGCGTGGATCTAAAGCCTTGTATACAAGAAGTATTGCCCCAAAGACTTGCACATGAATACTCCAGATTTGAAGATCCAAGTCACCTCCAGATAGGGACCTTGAGGGTACGCAGTGAACGCCAGGTAATTCATCCTCAAAGAAACCCTTTATGTTGGCGAACAGAGCCGGCACATTATCTATAAGGAATTTGAGTCAATGCACGGGTGAAATCATAGAGCGTTGGAAGAACTTACTCGAACGGAAATTGACCTTCCTAGCACTCAAGAGAAAATGTGCAGCTTTTGCACGAAGGACACTAATCCTTACGGCATCCAATCGTTGAAGAGACTTTGGACTATTCCTATAGGATTCAGGAAGAACTCCCAAATTTTCAGCCAGTGTCGGAGGGAAATAGCAATCTTCTCCTGTATATGCGGCGAGCAAGCAATCCACAGTAAATGTGGCGTGCAATGCCATCATGTCGTTCGTGGTGATTGCAAGAGGTCTTTCCGAAGGCGGTTGAAGTTGGATAGATTGAGCAATGTCGCAAGCGACACCTATCCAATGGCGCGCTTCATAAAGACAGGCGTCGAGGAAGAAACCTTGCGATAGCAGAGTCGCAGCAGTCATTCGGTCAAAGGTACTGGTGTAACCACTGTTAACAGCTTGATTAAGAAGGAATTGCACTCGAAGTCGGTATCGAGTATCTGTTCTACGAGCATCTCCTAAGGGAAAGGTTTGGGTGGCCAAGGAGTAAACGGCATCCATTAGAACGTCTTCTGTGACACCATGTGCATCCCTTAGTCGTTGATGCATTATTTCTTCCGGTATGTGGAAACAAAATTTTGAGGAATGACTAAAGAACCTTTTCAACCTGTTTAAGCATCAGCTCCTGTATTAACATAATATGTGACGAGATACTTACAAGATTTCGCGTTCTTTCAGTCCTAAAGGAGAGTTCCATGCCGGCTGTTGCCCTGCTTGAATGGGCTGATTTCCATGGCCTTCCAATGGGGAAGGTGATCGGGAAGGTTGGCACGAGAGGCCTCCTTGTGAACTTGAGCCTGAGATATCAACGAGTCCCAAAGAATCAAGCCCAGGGGACGCTTGCGAAGAAGACGAAGAACCAACAGGTCCCGGTCTTGTTTCCGGCAGTCTGTCGACAGGATAAAGTTGAATGGAGGCGGATTCGTCAGAATTATGAGAGTCCTCGTTGAATGAGGGGGGAGGAGTGTAGGGAGGAGTGTATATTCGGGCGCCTGAAGCTTCTATACCCATGCCGTTCAGAATTCCAGTGAGATAAAGCACATCCTGGGTCAATTGCGCTACTTTTTGACTCAAGGTGGCCTTCTCCCATTCATCCCTCCTTAGCTTGCCTAAAAACGCCCAACGTTGTAAACACCAGTGGTTTCGGAGGCAGGAAGCTACACGTACCCCATTGGGGAGGCCCATCCCATTCACATCGCTGGTGGCGATTAACCCGCTTACATCCACCACAAACAGGCTTGACGCCGTCGCATTTCTGAAACAGATATGAGTGCACACCACAGGATTCAGCAATACTAAATTACCAGCTTCTTAGCACGGCAGACATGGCATGCCTAAGCAGAAATTAGAAATGTGGCATCAGACTTGGTAAAGCACTCACATTGCCGCGAGAGAGCGGTTTTTCAAGGTTTCTCCTTTGGCTACGTGAAGCCTGAGGCATGCTGAGCGGAGAGTCTAAAGTAAATGAGGAAATTGGAAAAGAAAGTTGTGATGAGTTGAAAATATGACGAGTTAAACTCGATATTTCGACTGAATTGGTTGAGAGGAAGTAGTGGGTTGGGGGGGATGGCACAGGATGGTGACGAGCTTGATGGCTCAAGTTATGTGTGCCCTTTACATATTGGCGTCAGGGCCGGTATTCTTGGGAGAGAGATTTTGGAGTTACCGAAATGGTTAATAAAAGAAATACAAGGGGCCCAGAATGTATTAGACTTGATTTAGTGTTGATTAGGCAATGTTTAGGTCCCTTTCGTCCTCCCACGCCTTCGACACGCAATAGATATCAGAATTTCTTTATGTTCATTGGACCTGCACGCTTATCGATAACGCCACAGACTAATTAAACTGGTTAAAAAATCAGGTCCAAGAGATCATCATTTTAACCAGAAACTCACAGGAAGAGCAGGTCCCAGGTCCGGGTTTGAGAGAAAATGTAATAAGCACTTTCTTTTTTTCTCTCACCTTTCTTTAATTCTTTATCCCGGGTTTCAACCAATGTGAGACGTTTCCTAAATCAGAAAGACTCGGAATAACCTGGCTGGTGTCATTGGACTAGAAGTCAGTGTTACCGAATCCTGGACCCACAACCGGAATGTTCCATTTCCAGGTTCTGAGAACCCGGATCGGAGTTTAAATGAAAGCGGAGTTCCAGGCTTTCCGAGGGCGGCTTTTTTGGTAAGCGGTTATTACATCCATCCTACAGAAAACTGTCCAAAAGGGAATTGGAGCCTTGCTTTCCGTTTTGATTCGCCTTGGTTCTCACAATAAACCCATATTCTCTCCTGGGCAGTGCATGTCGTGGTCTATCCTATCCTATCCGTAGGGCAGTCGCCATAGTGGAACTATGTCGGCTACAGTGCCGTATCCAATAACGGTGCATCTCATCTTGATAGCCCGGTCATCGCGTGATAACTGACAGGCACTCGTTAAGTACTTCCTTGTTCTGTTTCCAAATCCGTCTAATTGGACCAGAGCCGGCTTGAAGGGGTGAGGCTGATGTCTACTGATTCAACATTGATCACGGGAATGACAAAAGTCAAGCACTACGAGTTGCCTTTGGCTGCATGTAAACTGTAACGTAGTAAGGGAATGTGCTGATGCTTTTCAAATGCTTTCTTCCTGATGTACTGATAGAAGTCATCTCAGAACAAGTGCTGAATTCCTCATGATCTTGCCTATTGCCATCGAGGAGAAATAATGCGGAGATCACACCTCGCGTGTCATGCCATGTGTCAACCGCTGATACACGAGGAGTACTTGCAACAATCTCTTCCGTAATTAACCAGAAGCCCTATCTACGTACGTAGTACCAGGTGGTGCCTGCTCTTCCTGAAAATAATAGTCCGGGTGGGACCAAGTGGCGATGGCGCATAGCTACATAATCAAACTTTGATTTGAACTTCCTCTTCATCTCAACTACGACCCATGGCATGCACGGGGAATCGTCCGAATACAGGCGGATTATGAGGCTTCTACGGATCTTATGTTAATCGCTGCTTCTTTTCAGGTTGAGGCCCTTGACCGGTATTTTCGTCCCCGGTGAGAAACTTCGCTGCATCTTCCTTCTCCGCCCATGCACCAGGCTCCAGTATACGGTCGAATTGAGTATTACAATAACGTTCCTCAGATCGACAGCTGTGAATACGCGAGAAGTAGTCTAAATTTACACCGGATTAAAGTATATTTCAGTATTATTCTGCATTAGACAATATGAGCCAAGTTTACGATATGAACGCACTTGAGGATAAGGACCACTCCGCTCAGTTGATGGACGAATTTCTCCGAGAACAGGGCTGACTTGTGAGAACACAAAGCATATCTTTGGGAAAGACCGCCTCATCGCCCTGTGATTAGTATCGTGATCCGACGGCTCCCTGGATGAGTCAAGTAAGGCCCGCTTTATGGATAATTTAACAATGATTTGGAACAAGAAGCTCCCTCTTCGCTTCGCTTCTTTACTGATCTACCTTTGGGCATCCGATATAGCAGCCCGTACACATGGACGCTCCGAGGCGTTGTGGAGGCTTTGACGCAAGAACTCAGAAGAAGCTTACTCCAGAAGATCTTAGTGGTACTTAGGTTACAGGATATAAGAGGTACTCCTTCTGTCGTCTCGTTGATCCGTGGCTATTACGATAGAATTGATATATTGATATATTGCATATCCTCAAGTAAGTTCTTTTCAAGTATTGAACCTTCTTGAGGAGGTCGGACCGAACTTGTCACTGAGAATCTACCTCCTGTCTAGTATATCCTAGGGAGCGGTTACTTGAAAGCTACGCTTTCTACTCATTACACGGCTGATAGTCGCATTCTACCTAGTATGCGCAGTGTATTTCATCGATTAGTGTGTAAGTACTTATGAGGGGCCCGAAAATTTATTAGTTGGTGGAGAAACTTAGGAGGTAAACCGGTATACAAATGGGTCTCGGGGAGCCGCAGTTATGTTATGCCCTTTGCCACCAGTGCCAGTTATGTTTATTTCTCGGATTTGACTTTGAATGCATGGTGCTGCACCTCAGGCTAATTTAAAGCTTATTTTAAATGGGTAAAAATAAAGTGAGTATATTAATCAAATACTAATCAGAATTCTGTTTCTCGAGGCAATACAGGGAAGGCTTGGTATGGACTGCACGGCGTTAGGGTTCAGCTAGATTCATGATCATCACGAACGCTGGCAGATATATGTTGTCACCGCATTGTAGCGTAAGACGAGCTCATGAGCTACAAAAAAAGGCGCGGTATCAAGGATAGAGATCCGGGGACCAAAACATGCATCGATGATGGAGGCGCTTGAAGACTTCGATTTCCCTTGAGGCACTGTAACGACAGATCCCACTTCTGCCAATACAGATTATCCCATTGTTCCATAACTGAGACTAAGACTTGGGATCCAGTTCGAATTTGTCATTTGCATATTATCACCCAGATTCTGTGATATGTTTAGACCACTTTAATGATAGTGAGCCTGAGTCGACCGTGCTAGAAAATTATTTCGTCAAAACTCTTCTCCGATGATATGGTGAGAATATCTTTTTACTATATGGATTTTGCCGAAGGACTCATAATGATATTCGTTGCAGTAAACAAGTGGCATTAGGTTCGTGCTGCAGCACCACACATCCGGGATCCCGAGGTAAACCCTAAACGCCTAGTATTAGAGTCAATATTTACCTATCACCTCTTATTGAAACCTAGCATACATATATAGTTAACTGGTAAAGCTTAAAGGTCTATTGAGTCTTGTAAAGTCCAGATCTAAATACCAAATTGGAAGGATGAGCCTTGAAGAGTGCGGACCCTAAATACCATATAAGGAACATGAGTTGCACGGTGTCGCTGCCAACCGCTCTAGCTGAACCGTGATAAATACGTGATAAATCGCTTGTTACATTCTCCACTAGAGGCATCCAAAACTTCTGGGAATTACTTGTTAAATACTTATTGCCACCTTGTTTGACATACCGTTATCGGTCTGGGTTGAGGACTGCCAGACGCGGCGGAAAATGGAGTAGAAATTACGAAGCTCGCTGATATATCCCATACTGTCCAGCTGTCCAATGTAAAGCCGGCGAGTCCTAACACCCCCTTTCCCCATCCCCCCTCTCTCTCCCTTTCCCATCCCCCATCCCCCATCCCCCATCCCCCATCCCCCATCCCCCATCCCTCTTCTGTCTCTCCCTCTCTGCCTGATTCTCCTCTCACCGAATCCCTCCCTTATTAAAAAAGGCGTAAAATAGCCGAATATTGCTACCTATTATAGATGCAATGTTATGTTGCGGCAGCGCTAAACGAAAGAATTCTGCATATCCAAATAATATCAGATGAACCACCTATCGACACACGCTATCATCGCAACTATTTCCTAACGTTAACCACTTTATTTTTCTTTCCCTACCCTGTGCCACCATTCATTACCCTGCCTATTCGTTGCTGTTTGCGGTCCCAAGCAGCCCATCTAAGCCTTGTACGTTATTGGCCAAAAGTAATTATATAAATCCCGCGACAAGGTTGCAGATTGAACAAAGTACAGTGAAACAAACTTGAAGGCCACCGAAAAGAATCAGACTGCTAGTAAAAAGCCTCACACCTAGTGGTATGCATACATGAGGAGACAGTAAGTTTAGAGAAGTGCGCTCGCTAAAGTTTTTACCGCGCCCGCAGATTGAATACATAATAGTTGAGAATCATTAAATTCCTTCTTAACCTTCAGTCTTTCCTATCTGAAAGGCAAGTTACCCGGTATTAGTAAGGTAGACCGTAGTGTTAGCATAGTAATACTAATAGTATTCAAGAAACTACATATGTACCTAGCAAACGTAATCAAGCTACCAAACTCAAACTCAACTTGAAGGCTAAGCCCAAATTCTCACAATACCTCGGTCTTTGTTAGCTATTATAATGAACGACTTACTCCCTGCCTGGCGGTTAAAGCGGAAAATCCTTTCATGCGTTAATAGATAATATTTCTCCTCAAAACAATTTTATAATAACATCACGTTGCGATAGAATTAGAACAGTAATAGAATTTAGTCAGACACACAGATAGTCACACTACTATTACACGATAAAAGCACAAGAAACAAACACAGATAGTTTAAGCTCCGAAACCGTACAACGTGCGACCAGACCTCTTCAAGGCATAAACGCTATAAACAGAACATGAGTCAATTAACAAAGCTCAATAAGATGAGACTTACACATCAAGAGCGGTGACGGTCTTCCTCTTAGCGTGTTCGGTGTAAGTGACGGAGTCACGGATGACCTGAATAACACAGCCCTTTCAGTTTCGGAACCGATGATTGCTAAGAGATGACTCACATTCTCGAGGAAAATCTTGAGAACACCACGGGTCTCTTCGTAGATAAGACCGGAGATACGCTTGACACCACCACGGCGAGCAAGACGACGGATAGCAGGCTTGGTGATACCCTGGATGTTATCGCGAAGAATCTTTCTGTGACGCTTAGCACCACCCTTGCCCAAGCCTTTGCCGCCCTGTGCGATGAAAAAGACGCGGTTAGAACGCGTCCGACGCGTTATAATTAAGCAATGAGAACATACCTTTCCACGTCCAGACATTGTTCTAGTGTATTGGTAATAAGAGGGTAAGAAGTCTCGAGAAGTATGCGCGAGTCTTGAGCGCGAGTCTTGCGACGGGAGTGGAGATGATGGTGGTTGAGGACAAGAAGAGGAGACGCTGTGCCTTCACGTTTATGGGCTGCGTTCTTTCCCACGCTCACGTGCTTCGGAAACCTCTTTGCCGGACTTCCCAATATAGGCATTCAACGTCCGCATTTGGTCATTAACATGCTCTAGTTTTAGGTCAGAGGCCATTCTTAATTAGCCGGACGACACATCTTTTCATTCTACTTCGATGGAGCAGCCCGTCGAGAAGGTCGAACGTTACTGTGGGAATATGTACAGGTTCGAGAGATGAAATCAAGATAGAGAATATCATTTGAAGGGCGGGGCTTCATGCAGGTCCAGCCTGAGCTTCGATGGTGCCAACCCAAAGGCTTCAGCGGCAAGCCATAATGAGATATCAGGATGTTAAGCACATACTGGAAGAGAGCAGCGAGCCGTAGCGGAAGTTATCGACGATTCCTTCTTGACGTTCTTTGATCGGAAAGCTGAACTCATCTCAGCGTGCGGTGCGGCCACTTCCGGAGCTGATAGCACCAGTTGTACGATGAGAATGATATACCAATCTTATACGGCTACAAGCTATCAATGAAAGCTATGTAGGTTGCCTTCATGATATGAAGAGTTGGCTTCTCACTCCTGCCTGATGTTGAGAACGGAGTTCTGCCGGTCCAGCGCAGCATGCTAATCAGAGATGTCGAAGCAGGCCATGGCATTGGCAACAGAGATCAAATTGCGCAACTAAATAAAGTTGTAAAGATCATATTTGTATATTATTTGGTACTCTATCCAATATTAATGAGGGATCGCAGTCGCGTTTGGTGTGTTGGTAATGCTTCCTTCTTCGTTTGGGTCTTGTTTATGGTCAAAGATAGGGTCCATACGAGGCTATATAATGAAGGGTTCATTAGTTCCATGTTTAAAAGAATACGAATATAGCTTCACTCACATGAATATTACGTTCCCTTTCCACCAATCTATGTGAGCAACGAGACGATAGAGGCATCCCATGTCAACATACCATTTAGTACCACCAGGGAAGGCCGCAGCTACAAAATCCGATGTTAGCTTTGAGTCGAAATAGGTATGTGTCGAACATACGAATGTAAGGATCAGGATGTGCAGTTTCGGCAAGGTATGCCTCAGCACGGTCGAATAAGGCGGCTAGAGCTCTTGGGTCCGAAACATGCCTGCATAGAACGTTAGTTATTCCGCACCTTCCCCGTCGGTATAGAGGAGCAAATAAGGCGGTAGCCTAACGATACCTGTATTTCTCAAACTCAGCACGAATCTCTAAGGCCCGCGGTCTCCACAAATCCCTTCGAATAGTCCAGTTCAGAGAGTTGGTCAAGTAGCGTTTGTACAGAGATTTGACATAGAGTCTGTGAGCTCGCGAGAATGCCGGTTGTACAGACATAGTGCAAGCCTGTTGCAGCTCACTGACGTTGGATGGCGTCGGAGTTTAAACTCAGTCTGCTTCTGATGGGCCAACCACTGTGAGACTCAACTGCATCGGGTGTTGCTGAACTCCTCCTCCTCTAAAACCATTGAAATATCTTTTGTCGTTGTCTTGGTTTGTTACCTTACGAACATGGGATCTTAGTCTGTTTCAATGTGGATTTTTTGAAGACGCGACCTTTGATTTTAAATTTTCCGGCCCCCCCCCAATTCCATCGGAAGGATGAAACATTATCAGCACCGTGAGTACTCATGATTATCCTTCAAAGCTTATATTTGTAGTTGTCTACCAATCTATGCTAAAATCAATGTGTAGCCAACGGTTTATGACATTCAGACTTATATCATAGCGAAATATCGATTCAAGACGCTGTGAGGTTACCAGAAGATCCTATCACATCTCTAGCTGAAATCTATATATTCTTACTGCGTTACACGGCTACACGGAACAATCTACGATGACTTGAAATCCGTCCCGACCCACTCGATGAAAAGAAGTCTAAGCCAAAATCGAAAGCAAAATGAAAACGCGTGGCGAACGATAACACCTTGTCGCATCTGTGTAACAAATCGATAAGCCTTTTAATTGGAACAGAACGTCACGATTACCTGGTCAACCCTTTTTACAACTCTCGCTTGGATCCCGTATTCTGGAACAGGTTAAGACGGGAAACTCCTCCACATTGCTCTGCAGAGTTTCCTGGACAGGTTAAGCTGCAGTCTGTCGTTGCTTGGACAGTTGCGTTATTATTGATAGCGTTATCGCAGTCTAAGAGGTGAAACTCAGAAAATAATAAATATGACTCAGTTATATAGTACGTACAACATTCCTGCAAAGAAGGATCCACCGTCAGTTTACACGATTAAAACTAATGAAAACAACGGACACTTTGGAATTCAACACCTGCGAAACGGTAATTGCGCTTAATACAAAAGTTTATGCAGGATTCTTGAGTGTTGAAGGATGGGTCGAAGAAAGAGGCAGCATCTAGTGTTCGGAACCCGGTGTTGTCACTGATATCTGCGTTAGAGTCGATCCTTGCATAGCCTTATCTAAGGTTACCAACAGCCAACAGCCCATGGAAGTCCAGCCTGTGGGTAACTGGTATGGTTTAGTAATGCTACTTGTCTGCAAGCTGAGGGATTATACTCACAGTCGCATGTGCAGATGCTATGAAGAAGCTGGCCACTAAGAGAGGTGTATAAAGTAACATAGTGTCGAGGGGGGATTGCTAGACAGCAACTTCAAGACAGCAAGTATCGACCTATTATATATATTTGCCGTCGACAGACGAGAAGAATTTTGCAGGTGTGGAACAAGGTCCCTGCCACTTTTCAGGGACCGCGCGTGGTTCTTTCAGACAGTAATGACAGGATCAGTCAGGCTGGAAGAAACTGTATATTTTTGTGATCCTAGGAAAAGACACCCTACTGAAATTGAAATCTTACGAACAGCTCATATATGGTACTAAGTACTCAGTACTTGTCTGGTCTGCGAAATGGGCGTGCGATGACCGCGACAATATGATTGAAATGCGTTCTAAGGCGTGAGGGACGTATTTGGCAAGGCACAGAAGAATCACGTTTATCTTTAAACCGGGTAGGGCCATCAAATGTAACCGACAAAATATGGTGTCAGGAAGAAACTTTCAGGACAGAATGACAGCGCCCAACACAACTGGTGCCTGACCCATCTACGTTTGAAAGACTTCGAGCTTCCTCTCAGAAATACATGGTGGTGAAGCCTGCCTCAGGCGTGCGCTACGTGGCGTTGTGCACGGCCGTATTTGATAGTGAACACAAAGGGATCAGATCTTCAGGCTTCGCTGTCGCGGTATTTCCTAACCAGACCACTGCGGACCAAGCCACTGGTCATTATCATTATTGAGCTAATGACATTGTCCATGCATCGTAAATGTTTCCCTGATAAAGATGATTAGCAATGAATCTTTAAAGATTTTCCGTGAAGACAGAGGTTCGTCTCAAATGCAAAGAGGATTACGATTGAAATGATCGTGACTGGTTGAATTTATTGCCAAAATTGAGCGAGGTATTCGACTCAGTGCTCCAGTCAATTATACATATATTCCCATGCAATTCAAACACACCCAAATCATGATGAAGATAACTCGCTATTCTAGGAATTATGGCTATCGGTATTAGTAGACACAATAGAGAGTTCAATTATGCGGCGAGTTACCAGACCGCAAAGAGAACAAGATGGTCGTCAAACTCACAACGGAATTAAATGTAAAAATATTATGTGTCAAGTACCGTGAAATGAGGCTGCACAGCTGATGCTGTACCAACTTCAAAGCGCATTGTTTTTGGTTATTTGGTGAGCGTTTGTATTACATTACAATAGGTTGTATAGCCCTCACAGCCCAAAGGTATCGAGGTAGGAACGTTGAGCGGGGGCTTGAACGCCGGGGTTGGCCTGATAATATTGTTCATGCATAAGAAATCGTTCCAGTCGATCTATCACTAAGAACGAGACATTTATCAATTAAACTTGGAAGAAGGAATTGTAGTGGTAATAGAGACTCAAAAAGTCGGGTCTTAGATTATTTACGTCAGGTGCCACGAGCAGCCTGAGCTCAAGCCTGAGCATTCAACTAACCTCGTGGACACTGCATTGAACGCGAACGTTTTAAGCTGATAGCTGGGCTGGAATCTTGAAGCTGTACCATCTTTCATTGAAAGCTCTCCTACCCGATTTCTGACTCGGACCTCCTTCCACTCAGATATTGAAACATCTTATATCCATATTGTTCAAGAACTTCCCGAACTCTCCCAAGTGTTACCAATTTATCCAACGTTGGAGCCCAAGAGAACTATGAATACTACAAGCGTTACGATGGTTGACATATCCACGGAAGTAAAGGCTTATCCGGAAACCGCGAGCAAGTTCAAGTCTGTGCCACCCTATAGAACGCCACCTGCGACTGTTTCTGTCTTGGCTACTGCAGAAGAGCACACTCCAGCGTTCGATCATTTGGCCAATAAATGAAACAGTATCCCTCCAGCGACCGTTCGACGCAGATTGATGAAAGTTGATACATTTCTTGAGAGAAGTGTCAGGCACAATGATTATCCGGCAACTTTCGTACGTTTTTATGCTCAATGCTTCTGTTAATTTTCTAACTAATGAGCCTCTTATTTCAGACAGAGCATCGCATAATACAGCCTATGATTCCACGTAATATTACTGGGAGAAAAGATCCGATATCGTAAGCAATCCAGTTGTCTAATTTCGTTCACTCTTAACACTAACTTACTAACTAATACAGAGAAGAGAAATACTCTGCACAATATACTCGAAAAAAACAGGCAAGTGGCGCCCTTCTTTACTGTGACTATCAGGAACATTGAGCAAAAATGTAGTTTGAAACCGTCTGCGCATTTTATCAGTTCCAGTCCCGGAATAGCTTTGTAGTACAGTACAGTCTCCCTGAAATCCTTGTAATTAGTTCTTGCCATATATATATATATATCAATATTTTTACACATTTATTGCTATCTATTGGAGGCGAAATTGAATTAAATAGCCAATGAAAATCGATGAAAATCGCTCTATACTACCCTATCGAGGCTATGAGCCCTATGATTTCTAGGATACCTGCGCAAAGTGCCTGCGACCGCTATCCTAGCAGAAAGCTAGGTGATTTCCAGGCGCGCTATGAATGCTAGGATAGTGTGCATAAATTACAGAGGCTATGGTCGCTATGGTCGCTATATAGCCTCTGTAGCATTTGCCAGGTTTCCTGTTGTAGGAGAGCTTCAAGGACTGGTTCTATACGTTGGTTTCAGTATATCATGATGAAAATATCATCCATAGTCAAATGTTCTAATACTAGCACAGACAGAATGTGTAACCCGATGATCATCGTCGACTTCAGCGACAAAGAAATTCAAAACTCTATGAAATACCTCAGTCTTCTTGAGCTGGAAAGAAATACAAATTCTAACATCGGTTACACCGCCTGGTCTGTCGGTGAGTTTGACTGTGATTATTTCTAAGATAGGCATGCTGAGACACATCAGATGCAACTTAATGCATACTTTCGGTGTGTAAATCAATTGATCCTTTAATCTCCATTATACAAATTATAATTTATAGCTCTACACAGATCCATCAGTTATTATGGACAAAAAAACGCACGCTGGAAGAGAGACCAAAAACTATCCAAAAGAGAAATCTCTCCTTGTTTTGTTATACTAAAACTATTATTGCCTCTCCTATTTTATACCCCTGGTCGATATTTCTCTTCGCTTAGTACTACGATCGTGGGGACTGAGTTATTCTCTAAGGTTTGGTTAGATATTGTTGGGGAGCTGCATAAAGAGTGGCAAAATCTAACCTTGATTGTACGTATTGCTTACTCAAGCTACAGTCTCCGAATCAGAAAGCTAACCGTGGACTATTCACTGTAGGCATTGGTCGTCTTAATAGCAAACCTTGCTTTCCTCTGCATTCAATCTGTGAACAATTCTTCAGATCATCTTTCGGCAGCACAGATTCTCAGTTACATCTCCACAATTGCGGCAATCGGAAATATCCTATTGAGCCAACTCATTACTAAATTTCACCAAATCAAAGAATGGGGCAAATTCGATACGAGTCTAGTAAGAACTTAGTTAAAACATTTTATTTCTGAATTTGCCCTTTCTTTATCCCACAGACCCATAATAATCTCCTTTTTCTCACACCATCTGGAGCCAACATGCCTTCAGTGATATATAGTCTACCATACGCGGTCCTACTATAGAGGTGAGCAGTGGTCATATCTTATTCATTTTGATTATATGGCCTAAACATATATTTAGCATATTCTCATTTATGGCCGCCTTCTTAATAGTATGTCTTGTCAATACAAGCATGACTACTCAAATCGTAATGGGATTCATTATTGCTATCCTCGCTGTAACCCTCTTAGGATGCATGATATGGGCAGAAGGTGACGACTCAGATAAGTATAAGAGAAAAGCATTTAGGACGGATATTGCGAATAGACTTAGAGGCCTAGTTTGCCGTTGTAGGGTATCACGAGGGCATGTGGAGACTCCCTTGAATTCAGTGTAGCATTGCTATTCTAAGTTTCAACAGCTCTCAGACTGTTCCCGAGAGTATTTGTGTATTCTTTCAATCCTTACGATCAATGATAATAATTTATTTAAATTTCTAATACTGATTAATATTCGCTGAGAACAACTGGAATTATGCTCGCCCATGGAGACAACTACATCGGTCATAAGCCACTGCAAGCTCTGCAAGATTTTTAGGTTTTTAGTGATGTAGTCAGACTAAGTATTCATTCGCAGTGATATATATAGCATATGTATATATACATACTTATGGCTGTTCCACAAGCTCTTCCAAAAATAAATTATGAGGAAAGGAACCCAGAATTTGCTCGGGGAACTACTCACAAGCGCGAAGGGAGATGAGCAATGAATTCTTCTCAGATTATTAGTAGGGTATCATCATCGATAGTGATTGGCTCTCACCTTGAATCTGTACAAACCCCAGGAACAGTACAGATCATGACGAATATTAACAAGTCTTAAAAGCATTAAATCAGTAACTGCGCTGTGTGTGATTGGTTCATACCGGAGAGACCGTAAAAGTATCGACATCTAACGGACCGGAGGATTTGGTCTACTGGCGTACTTCATAAAAAAGCAGGATATAATTCAGTTTCAGTCGTAGAAGGGACCAATGCAACAACCAACAGCGAGAAATGGGTGTAGCAGGGAGAAATAGGTCCGATGGAGGAGTTAAACCAAAGCCATTGAATGACGGTTTCGAGGCCCACAACTTCAAAGCGGGTTTCCTGTCACAAACCTAAATGAAGGAAATGAATATTCACCGTAAAAAATACAACGCTATGAGGTCAATATGAGACCTTGGGATTTGTTCATCGAAAGGTGGAAGCGGTTATATTGTCCCGAAGAGAATTATTCTCGCAGGAAACATCACAGCTCGGAAAAGATATTCTGAAAAGCTCAGTTAACCATTTAATTTTTCAAGAGCTTCCTTTGATCGTTGGTATAAACGTACCAATAATCGCAGGGCGCAAATCTATTACTGAAAATCAAAGGTTTCGGATTTCGGATCATTCAGCGCGTGCAGCGGAAGTAGCCCGTTCCTGACTGTATTGGGCTTGAATATGGATTCAAATTATCGATATTCGCTATACGATAAACGACTCCTAGAGTGGGATGTTAATCGAGGAGATAATTAAATCGTACCACGCAGTGAAGTATCCAATAAATGTAATAATATTTTCCACCACTGAATTTAACAGATGGTCGTTATGTAAGTGCCTTAGTAGATACCCGAATGAAATGTTAAGGTCGCTAATGCATACAAGGAACACTCAAGCTGGCCATAGTTGGCCATCGCTCTGCAAGCAAGGCCCGAGACAGTGATCCAGGGGAACGTTACCATGCAGGATATCAAATGCCAAATAGATGTCAATTCAATGATGTGGAAATCTTGAAGCGATTTGAAGCCCGTTATGTTTCCTCTTCCGTAACCTTACGATCAGCAATTCCCTGACAGCCTGTCAACAAACTTTTGAATTTTAAAATGTGCTCACCATGAGAGCAAGCCCATTAACCCATATTTTTAGAGGCATTATCTATTATTTATCATTGTGGGCAGCTTTGTCGCAAAAATCCAAAATGCCCGACCCGGCATGATCAGGCTGTATCAGGCCGTCAGATCAGGCCGACTTGATCAGACTGATCAGATTCAAAGCTCCTATCAGACTGATCAGGTCGGTCAGGCTGGTCAGGCTCGGTCAGGCTCGGTCAGGCTCAGTCAGGCTCGGTCAGACTGATCAGGGTATAGGTTCAAAAATTCAAAAAAATTATTTTCTTTTTCTTACTATTCCCTATTCATACTTATTTACTTACTACTGAGTTGTATTTACACGTCGAACATCAATGAGTATTTGATATATCTTATTAGGAGTACTAAGTTCTAAGTGAAACCATAAGTTGTATTCATTTCAAGGAAAGGTATAATTTTCTATTCAAGTCAATTTATTAGATATACTTTAATTAAGAATCAGGAAGATTACTTACTTTAGTTTGACAACGAGCAGCAGCAGGATTCGAACCCGTGACCTGTTTGCCTCTGAGTGCCAAAAGGATCAAGCTGTAACCATTAGGCCACAGATGCTTGTAGCAAGACAGTTCTCGAGTGTTATTACACGACATGGCACATAAGTCTGCATAATTGTAACCTTGTTGCTTCCTTCAGAAACTTTTTTTTCCCAAT
>KN837076.1:1334043-1388623 GCA_000827215.1 Sphaerobolus stellatus SS14
TAAGGTATTATTATATACTACAATTATTGAGGGTCTGACCATATCTGACCATGCTCTGACCATGCTCTGACCAAGCTCTGACCAAGTCCTGATCATGTTCTGACCATACCCTGACCATGCCCTGACCATGCCTGACCATGTCCTGACCATGTCCTGATCAGGTCAGCAGGCATGATCAGGCATTTTGGATTTTTGTGACATTGCCAGGAGAACTCAGAACACCTGAACAGACAACGGAAGATATTAGAGCAACGGATGACTCTGGAGAAGAAGAAGAATAAATCACTTCATCCCATTTCTGTTGATCTGCATGTGTCTGTAAGTGACATACTTAGTGAAGATAGTCAATAGAACACAATTAATTAAAAGATTCCAATTTGTTAAGCAAGGAGAGGCTGAACCATAAGAATGGAACAACACACCAATATAGCAATATAAACACATCATATAAATTAATCAGATATATCAAGACACATGCACCCCTCTGTGACTTCAAAAAAAAAAATTATCATTCCGAGTCCACAGTGAAAATAATCAACAACGGAAGATGAGAATGTTGAGATCCAATTGCACATGTGTCATGTTGAGTTTTATCAAAAGCACGATGCAAGAACAGCTGTGCCACAGTTGTTGATTTGGAGATCTTGACACAATCAGGCAACTGCTTCACACAAGAGACTGGTCAAAATTTTCCAGGTTGGAAAATGGTCTGAAAATTCTTAGGATTTGGGTGTATTTTTCAGATACATTCCAGCCCTGGAAAATACCTGGAATATCACTTTTTCCCACAGCTTTTCCTGACATACTCCAGCTTTGAAGGCATTTTCTAAATGAATTCCAGACATTTTCCAAGGTCTGGAAAATGTCTGGAAGATGCACCTAAATCCTGCCATTTTCCCAACCATTTTCCAATTTGGAAAATTTTGACCAGCCTCCAGTGTCAGGTCATTAATCATGATATATCTTGTTGATTGAGTTACCGAAATGCTGCATCTGTTAGGTCGGAAGAGATTATAGGAGTTAGGACAGCTTCTAACAGAAGTCTAATTGTTGTGCACGCAGCTTATCATGTCACGATGTAGTGTGAATGACGGCAACAAGCAAAATATCTGGAAGGTGTGACTCGACGTGATCCGATCGGTCACAGGCAGGCGACCACCGTCCAATCAGAGCGCGCCTCAGACAACCGAAAAAGGATAAAATACAACAGCTCAAGCTGATAAAGTACAAGGATAGAGATGAAAGACTATGAAGTTACTCTTAGAATGCCGCATTTTAAAATCTGTAAACTCCTAGTGTATCGATCGCTATGCGCAGTTCACTTCCAATGTTCCATTCAGCGCTCTCAGGCTATATATATATTTTAGCCGCCGGAGCTGTCCCTTCAACGAACAACGCGTCGCGGTCCTTCATACTTCTTGCAGAAGACAAAAGAGGCAGAAAAATATACAGCTATAAATCATCATATTTTGATTACTTGTAGACGCGACGCCTATCGAATGTACTAGGTACCTCAAAAGATTTCATCCCATACTAGAACTCATACACCACATAACTTTATAATGGCTAAAGCATTCGGTTCTTTTTAGCAGCTCCCAAGCTGAAAACGCTGTATATTTCTGTCGTCTTACTACAAATAGACCAAAATACTTATCCTTCTAATTCCCATGTTCAAAAATAGATATAAAAAATAGTCTTTTTGTTTTCCACGCAGTCCCATTGACTGACGTATATTAGATTTGCAGCTATGATAGATCAGCTATCAGTGCTTCATCTAGACGACATCCTCAGCGGACAGACAGTTCAGTAAAGAACGAGCTTTCCCGCCTCTTTGATAACGTCTGTCAGCGGATGAAACAGGTATCACCAACTCCCATCGCCGCCCAACGTCAAGCGTATACTAGCGTATGTATATGCGGAGGCCAAGTGTATCATCCCTATGCAATCAACCATGTATTATATCTTCTACGTACTTTATCATACTATGAGATTCCAGTAACAATAGAATTAAACCAGATGAATGGACACCATTAGCTTGGTACAAGATCAAAAAAAGCACAAAAGAGGAAACAATACATTTAATCGACAGGGAGTACGTTAACAAGTTGCAAAAGAGTGGCAGCGTACAGAGGCATACAGACCAACGAAGGCTGGAAATTGTAGCTTGTACAACGGGAGAATATGTCCATAGAATATGTAGAAGTTTTTTTTGTCCGTGGTGGTGAAAAGTAAAATAATCTAAATGCACTGTGAAAGGTGAAAATGGCACGGAAGTCTGCGCATGGGGAGTCCACGCGTATAACCAGAAAAGAAATGAATAAAAAGGCCTATAAATGAGCGACTATAAATATGTAGAGAGCGATGAAATAGATAAGAGCAGTAAGATAGCCAAGGAAGACGAGGTTGTAAATCGCAATTGTGACGCCGAATTGGTAGTTTTGGCTGAAGCTTGGGCAGGGGCAGCAGTACCGGATTGAGAAAGGTCAGTGAATGTATTAACCTTAGATGTTGGGCTAGCCACTACCCGATCCTTCACTGAAGTCGACGGAGCAGTCGTCGAGGTTGAAGTCACTGAAGGTTGAGGAAGGATGATATTACCCAGAGCGGTGTTTATGGGCGCTGTATTGGAGTCCGCGTTCTTCCAGCTACCTCCAAATAATTGAAGGGTTGAGGCCATCTGCCAGCCATTTTCAGCAATACCGGGGAAAGTATTGATAAATGCTCCGGAGGTGTCATTGGTAAGTTCATGTTCCAAAATAATTAGACCAGGAGATTTGGCTGAGAAGCGGAAAATTATTAATTAAGAAGTAATAACAATGTGAAAATTAAGTAACTTACCACCAGCATACCACCCAGAAATAGAACTCTCAACGGCTGGGACAGTAGTTTTGCCGGCGGCGATAGTCCAATCCTCTGAGCTAAAAGAGGCATATAACTAAGCCAGGAGGGAAATTACTAGAGATGGTCAAATACGCACTCTTGATTCCAGTTAATCTGGGTCAATCCGAGGATTTCTTTCGCAATTGCGCGTATACGATTATCTGAATCCCCATATGGAGGGCGCCAAAACTTGGGAACGCGACCTCCTGTGCTATCAGCGATGATCTGCATTGTCCATGCGAGTTCGCCTAGGGCTACTTCATTAGAAAGGTTGGTCATTAGACGATGATCCCAGGTGTGCACTAGGTAAATGCGTTGTGAGACTTGATTCAATAATGGCACTATAATAGTAACATACCAGCAATATCAACTACAAGAAAAATGTCAGATTAATGGCGAATAATTTTTTTATGAAGGTACGAACCATTAAGTTCAACGAAAGCACGTTGGAAAAGAGGGTATGACCAGACAATATTTGATCCAATCATGAAATGCGTAGAGGGAATATTATTCTGTTGCAAGAAATCATATAATAATGCAGAGCCCTACGCGAAATTAATATAACGGAAGAGAATTGTGAATAGTAATTTCTTACCTCTTCAGGACCGTCGTCAAATCCAATAGCAACCGTGTTATCGGGCGCATCCCAAATGTCACCATTTCCGCGGCACTTAGCTGTACTTGAACAGATTTCTTGACTAGTCGGATCAGCGTTGTTTGGGTATACGGGGCTTGACCCGTCCGGTGGTGCGAAAGAGACGGGGATGTCAGGAATGAGGCCTGCTGCCTCCGCGGCGTGCAGAGCGTCCAACCATGCTTGAGGAAGAGCACCTGCGGTCATGGTGTTAGGACCTGGAGGAGGATATTGCGCCTGCCACGCTAAAAAAAATGCTCGGTAAGTGCGAGAACACAATGAATTTGAGACTACACTCTACCTGCTGTCCCAGGAGTAGCTGTATCTCGTTTGAACAGCGCGTTCACTGGATGATCCTCATCATGATACCATTGAGTACTAGGCAAACGGCGATTAATAGAGTCTACGTGGTTGTGGTTGTCGGTATGAGAGGGGTGGGCCGTAACGTAAAGAGCGCAGAGGAGGGAAACTCCAAGGAAACGACGAATAGGGGCGGCCATTGGTCTCAAAGGCAACCGCACCAAGAGAGACTCGAAATATAAAGGAATGAAGAAAGGAATGAAGAGAAAAAGAACAGGGGGGAAAGCTTACTGCATAGCCTACTTAAAATGGTTCGTTTGTTAGCGAAAAAAGCAGATCAGGATGAGCGCGGCCGTTCTTGCCGAAACCCCTACCAAGAAACCATCTGCAGGGCAGTCTTCGGAATCCCCGCTTGGGGATGTTAAGCGCGAAGAGTTGTCATGCGATGGCATCCACCCCGGATATCAGAAGGCTATCCTATGAGATTTACCAACTTGTCACTGAAAACTCGATATGAACATAGTATAAATTCACTGTACTTCCTGAAGTTTTTCACTTACATACTTGTACATATTTTCACCAAACTGGTTCCTTATCGGCGCCCTTACTCGCTACCGGGATAGGATACGATGTACCGAGTCTATTGACCGTGTAAGGCCTGATGCGGCCTGACGCGCATGAGACACGCCGGCGCATCCGGTGCAGATTCCCTGATCTGTAGAGCCTGTCCAGTCGCGCCGCAAACGTATTCAAATTTGAGTCTCCAGGACTTTCCCTAACGACTAAACTTGAGATTAAATGATATCTATACTTTTTGCTTTCATTTGGTGAACTATTCAAAAACTTGTTTTATTTTTATTTTTATTTTTATTTTGCTATTCTATAGCCAGTGGTGATTTTCCAAGGGAGATGCAGACGTACCGAGCTAAGATTATCACGGATGATATGATCGAAAGAAAGTCTGACCTTCCGATTTAGGAGGTGCCTGTGCTATAATGCTGTGTAATGCCTTGGCTTCTGACAGTTTTCACAGGCCCGAAACTCCTTCACACGCAAAACATTCACTGACGGACTAGGATCGCGCCGGTCTTGTTGCAATTTGAGATTATACCCATCCTCACTTACCGAATCTGAATCTGGCAGATTATCGATTTAGTATCTTCGGACTGCTTCGACTTTCAACAAGTCAACTGGGCTAGGGATGGTAGTACTTACCCTGCATAATTAAAATCTTACCAATTTCACAGGTGGCAGACCTCGGTGGTAGTCATTAGTTTCCCCGCTATTGTTCGCGGCGGGAAATATTCTAAGGACTGACTCAATGTAACAAGTCTTGAGTCAGGCATTCTTTCTAACTTTTTAAGTTTGAACAGCCAGCTTGACTATCTGCATCACGTATCGTGATCGCTACAGATCGCTACTCTGTCTGGGTTGTCATCTATATGTGGTAGGTAGTACCGACCAGTCTACACGCACGGGCCCATCTCATATATCTTTAATTCGTTTGACTGGCACGGGGCAGAACGTGATACGGATGGGATTCTACGATATAGAGTTAGGATTATATTTACCTCAATGGAAAAGTCACATTTACTTTGTAGTGTGATTACAAGTATACCTCATGAAGGAAGTATAGTTTTCAATTAAACACCGCAATCGCAGGCAGGGAAACTCGGCCTAATTGGGAAGAACGTGAGGAGGAGGAGCGTTATAGACAAAACCGGCATCAGTCCCTAACAGCGGTTATTCTTACAGCGGGCACGCTAGGCACATCGGGCACCGCCCTCTAACTCCTTTGAATTTCCATTGCCGCAGCCTGAAGCAGCCTTGAAGCACGGCTGAGCGGCTGAGGAGAGCTGAGGCCTGATGAGACTAAAGACTCTCGGAAAATTGAAACGTACCGATCCCTCAGAATGGCATGCCGCATCCGCTAGCTCACCCAAAAGCTCCCTGATTCGCCCCAGATCAAAATCGAACGGAATTGGAGAGCATTACAGCGTGGATAACCAGGTAAAAGTTACACAAACTATTATTTCAAACTGTTACGATGGTGCAGAAGCTTTACTTCAGCTCAATCAACTCTCCCTCTCTCGCTCCCTGAATAAAGCTCCTGAACATTCGAAAGTGCCCTCTGAGTTATTTTTATACGTCACAGAGCGCATTACCTAGATAACAACTAAAATTGATCGGCGGAGGGCACGGCTTCTTTAGTACTCGTGTGCATACAGTGCCCTACAGCGCCCAAGTCCGAGTCCCGTTCGCTTAGATATCCCCGTAGATGAGATCTTAAATCTGTTTACGCCATATATGCAAGTCCAGTCACTCACCATATCTTCAGCAGAAGCTTAAAACCGGAGAAATCGAGGAAGCACGCGGGCAGTGAGCAGTTTCAAGAGTTCCTCATGTTAGAATGTTGGCTAATATTGGTCTTCACGGGTATTTCACGACCCCGTCTATTTTGCAATCACAATTTGAAGATTCCCGAACCACGACACTATAGTGCGTTGCATGTCAAGTAGTGGGCCGGAAGCTCCGTTCCCCCCAACCCTCCCCCCCTGTCGTAGTCTTCGTGAGTCGTAACCTGGCAGCAGTTGTGCAAGCCTTTCCAGGCCTTTCCGTTTGTCAGAAAGGCCGAATTTACCGTGAAACATAGGCTAATAGCCGAAGGGAACTTATGAGAAGAACTATGCGTATTTGTAAGGCCAGTGATAAGGGAGATTCCGCACACAATACGGAATTATTCGGACGCCGGTACTGGCTTCTAAGTAATTCCTTAGCTGCAAAGAAATAAACTTAACTAACAGCGAGGTATCTAATATACGGCGAGCATAAGTTTATGAGTCAATCCTTCGAAGCCATTCAGGTGACAGTTACATTGGAAACTTTACGAAGTTCATATCCCTTCTACATTCGAGGGAGTAATAACATATCCAGAATTCCGCTCACCTCGGGTATACATACGAAGTAACATTCAGTGAGCGATGGCCATCATGGTTGATGGACGTCATGAAGAAAAGGCTGGCAGTATGCATGAGTATCTTGATCTTGTTCTCGTTTGAAGAACAGTCAGATCCGCAGTTCCGCAGTAGAAGAACGTCTGAAGGTCTTTTTCAACGTGTGGTAGAAAAGCCACATTGTAAAGTTAGTGGCGAAGGATCATACGGCCACTTGTGAGCTTACGCTGAACAGAAGACAGGTATTCATAGTCTCTAGTCGGAGGGAATGCCATAGAATTACATACTATCATGGAATACCACTGGATTGAAGAGGGCTCAGACAACGTCGAGTAAGTCATGACAGTGGCCGTCATGATTGATGAACGTTATAAAGAACTAGGCTGGTAGTATGCATGAGTGTCCTGACCTTGTTGTTGTTTAAAAAAGTCAGATCGTCAGCAAAAAGACAATTAAAGTTCTTCTTCAACATGTGATAAAAATTCGAGTTGCAGGGGAAGGATCAACGGCGACTTGTGAACTTACGCCGAACAGAAGACAGGTATTCATAGTCTCTAGCCGAAGCGAATGCAATAAAAATGGAAAATATCGTTGAATATTACTGGGGAGATATCATACTGATGCTATACTTAACGTCGGCTCCTCATATCTATCAGCATACAGCATGAGGATAGAGGAAGGCCTCAGACAACATTGAGTAAGTCATGACTGTGGCCATCATGATTGATCAGGATGTAAGCGAAGTAAAACAGTAGATTAGGTAGTAGACGTAAATCGGCTTTGTCTGTGGTTGGAGATTATCATACCATCACCGGAAAACTACTGAAGCTCTTCCATAACATCCGATGGAAAATAAAGTCGCGTTGTAAAGTGAGCCGAGCCGATGCAGCCTGAGGGAGAACGCAATCAATTGAACCCATGAACTGATATTCCCTCAAAAGCATTAATCAGTCTTGATACAGTCATTGGACAGAAATACTAAAGAACGTACAAGAGGCTAATGGTATATTGACGTCAAAAATTATTTGCAAAGATACGACCCAGAAACACGTTGGCACCGACTTATAATTCGTGCCAGCATCCGTGAAATCCGTTGAGAGGGCATGACATTCTTCCCTAACGAGCGAGATGGGTTGTGAAGTCAAATAGTGAGGATCAGGCGGTGAAACTCACGAACTGATGCCCGATAGAACAGAAATGCAGAAGGGTTACTTATTTAATACCCTGTTGTGAAGCGAATGCAATAGAACTCCCTGGTATTAGTACAAGAATTACGAGAGAATATAGGACACGACGGGTGTTTTTTGAGCCTACTACTGTCTGGGAGTTGGAGAGAGCCGCTCCTCCGTTCAGTTCTTCGCTGGAGAAAGGCGCCCGCAGTATACGGCGCGACACTAGGTACTGTCTCGCGACTTTCAAAGTGGGCATTTTCGCATAAGAAAAAGTGAAAACCTTCATTGACCCAAAAAGGCTGGTACTGTCACGGTTTTCCTATAAAAGAAATTGGCCTCCGTATCATCCTCGTGTCCCTTTGACATAAACGTTACGTTACAGCGGTTTCGGGTACCGATGGCGGAGTTCAAATTTTGCGCAAATCGGTCAAACATCCAGAGATTGTACAATATCTCCACAACAAGGTCGAGTTAAGAGGTCCGACTTAATAAAATAGTTTCATGTATGTATCCTTAGAGTTTTCCAACTCTGCAGTAGCTTAAAGCACACTATGTAACAAGCTTGGCTTGGACTAGCAAAATAATAGGCAAAAATCGACTTTTTATTTGCGCTATGTTAGTGAGAACTAAAGGTCAGAATTAAATGAGTTTGCATACTAGATTGTTCTCTCAAAAAATGGCATCTTAATATAGCTCTACAGTGGAGCTATGAAAGATTCTTGTCCGGGCGACTTTTTGAGTGAAATTCGAACTCCGCCATCGGTACCCGAAAGCGCTGTAACTTGATATCAAGAAAATGCAATGGATAAAATATACCTCCATTAATATTGTAAACCATATGCGCATACTAATGGGGCAGGCGGAATACACGTCGCCAGACTGAGACCTGCCAGCACTCGCATCCGAATCGACGCTCGCCGTGCTTCGTAACGCGGACGTTGCGTGAGAATTCAACTTGAGCCAAGTCAGGTTACTCAGCGCTGTTAGCCCTGAAATCAAATATGCAAATCTTTCCAAATGCAAATGCAACATCCGCAGAACATTCATAAACCATAACGGCGAGTAGGTTGAAAACCGGCACCAGAAAACTGATTTGGGAAATACTAGTTTGAGGAAGAACGCTCAAGGGAAATAGGAATTTGGGCAATTGGCTTCCACCCCAAGGTTTGCATAAATAAAATAAAAAGTAATCCATTACACAAATCTTAACAAGATACTCGAGAACGACCAGTTGTCAAGTAACAAGTTACCCGCGGAAGGCGCCGCCCCGCCGGACCTAAATCTCACGTAAGCAACTATTGCAGCAGCACCGACAAACCTTTCCCTCATCGGAGTTCCAAACTTCATTCGTGCTCACCGCCCTCTCTCCTCAAGGTAAATGCTGCCCGTGCCCGCTATCCCCCTCACGCGCCCTAACTAACCCATTTTCCTATTCCGTAGACTCCTTATTCACCATGGTCGCCAAAGTCAAGGCCTATGAGCTCCAGTCCAAGTGGGTATTTTCGTTCGATTTTTGACGTCAATCGCGACGATGGCCTTTGTTCTGTGCAGTGGTTCTGACGAATGAATGAATTGCTTGCTCACAGGTCCAAGAATGACTTGTCGAAAATGCTCGTCGAGCAAAGGCAAGAGCTCCTCCAGCTCCGCGTCCAGAAGATTGCTGGCGGCTCCGCGGCCAAGTTGACCAAGATGTGCGTCTCCTACTTATTCTCCTAACAGTCCAAGGATCTAATTTGCATTTGAATTATTACAGCAACACCGTCCGCAAGTCCATCGCCCGTGTCTTGACGATCATCACCCAGAAGCAGCGCCAAAACCTGCAGGAGTTCTACAAGGGAAAGAAGTACCTCCCCCTCGACCTCCGTCACAAGAAGACCCGCGCCATCAGGAGACGGTTAACACCCGTGCGTACCCCCCAATCCTACACATTACACCCCTTACTTACATGCCTGTTATGCAGCACGAGCGTTCCTTGGTAACAGAAAAGCAGCACAAGAAGAACATCCACTTCGCCACCAGGAAGTACGCCGTCAAGGCATAATGCGCTCGCGTTATGTGTTGTGCGTTGTGTGTGGTGGTGTTGTGACCCAGGGAGAACGTTATAATGTTAGCCCGTGTATGCCTCTATAGCCTAAAAACGACCATGCGCGCCATGCTCCTCTTATGCCTCGTATCTTCTGTCTGTGTCGACATGCTTTGATTGTTATTTGATTTATATTCTTAATTTCAACGGTACGACGAAGGGAGGATTGCAGCTGCGGTGCAAGACGCTTCGGTCAGCACAGTTGGAATGGACGCCCCAAGAGCTCAAAGGCAATTTAGGATAAAGCACACATTTCTGCCCACACACGATGGAACAAAGCTAGTAATCTCCAGCAAGAAATAAGGAGAATTCGAGATGAATGGAAATGCGTAAATGAGAAAAAGAAATAATGCCTCGTATTTTCTATTAAGTACTTTAAGTACCCGGGTCATAAGTTATCAAACCAATGTACAAAATGCGTGTTGTACTTCAAAAAGCTGTTGCACTTCAACTAACATAATAGTATATGATTGTTATCTAATTTCACATTCCTAATTTCAACCGTACAACTTAAATCTACACCCCTCTCTTAACATACTTCGAATTCGGTCAAGCCCAGTCGAGTTCAATCAGAAAACTGAATTCATAACAAGATATCAAAAAAGAATTTTAACTAACTATCCAACTCATAAATGCGTATATAAAACCATCCAGCTCTCTCGTGTGCATAACAACAAAAAGCGTAGCAAGTGTATACATAGTGCATACTGTCCAGACTACGTAGGGGGTCGGTCATAAAAAGGTCGTGTCGGTCGTCGTCATGGTCATGGTCATTTAAGTAACGTGCGTAGGTGCATCAAGAAGTGAAATAGGAAGAGATGGGAATGGAATGGAATGGAATGCGTAAATGGGGAGAAATAGCGTGTAGAAGGAGATAGGATACGATGATAGAAAAAATGAAACGGAATAATGATTACAGCGAGTCGGGGCCGAGTGCAGTCCATGAGGATATGATATGTACGGTCGGAATCGGAATAGAGGGCCAGTGGATGTCCTATGACACCACGGTGAGGCTGAAGGCTGCGAGTGATGTCCTACGACACCATAGAGAGCCGGGCCGCCATAGATTAGGTGTTGGTTGGGTGGGTGACTCGGGAAGGGAAGGAGAAGTCGGAGGGATATAATACAAGTAGGATAAGCAGGAGGGGGAATTAAACCAGACGCGAAGACAAGACAAGACACGGGGGAAGATCGTATGTAGCTGGACGAGAGAGTGCTGCGCTTCTTGTAGGGGTAGATCGAGGACGACCTACGACCCCAATATGCTCGGCCACTTAATCTTCAGCCCCTCGATCCAGCGCATGTATAATAGCTCCGCGATGGGCGATTTCTTCGGCGACGTCGGTGAGGCTGGTTGCTCGCCGTTCGTCTCTGCATGCGACCCGTGCCCAGACGATGAGGCGGTGTCCTCCTCCTGCTCGACGACGATAAGGCCTTTCGACGTCAGCTCGCTGCGCCGCGTGACGCGTTTGTGCGGGAAGAGGCTCTTCGTTGTGGTGATGTGTTGTTTTACGGCTTGGTTCCTGCACACGAAAAGCGAAAGAAACCATGGTCAGACCAAATTCACAAATGTGCGAGACAAAACGAAACGAAACACGCGCAAAGAAAAAAAAAAAAAAACGCACTCATCGATCCCCGCCAATACATCCAAAATCACGCGATAAGCCAACTCCGGATTCGCCTCCTTCAGATCGACAAACCCCCGCGCGAGCATACTCAAAGCTTCGATCTCCCTCGCGTCCATGTCGTCTCTCGTTGCGCGCTGGAGGGTGGGGACGACGATCTCGTCGACCATTGCGCGGCCGGCCCGCGCGCGTTCGGAGGCTGCTCTCGAATGCGTTTGTTGAGATGATTTGGAGGACGGTTGGGAGCGGTGCGAGGAGGTGGGGGAGGTGGGAGTGGGAGAGGTGGTGGTGGGGAAGATGGGGGCACCGTCTTTGGAGCGCAGGGAGCCTACGAAGTGGTTTGAGTTGCGGAGGGAGCCGGCGGCGTCGAGCTGTTTTATGGGGCGGACGGTGTCCATTCTGCATTCCAAAACAATCAAACAGAATAAACGATTAGTCATTGCCATTCCAACACAAATATCAGCAAAGGGAGGAATACGCACCCATTCCCCACATCTGCAGGCCGCAACGCCGTCCCGTTCGTCGTGTCGTGTCTTGCCGCGTAGCTGGATCGTTGGCTCGAGCGGAGGGAACCTGAGTAGGCGGGGGGCGCGCCGAGGTCGGATATTGGTGTCTGTGGGTCGTCGGTTATATTTTCGGCGGAGGAGGTGGGAGTTGAGGTTGAGAGGGCGGGGAGGGTGTCTTTTATGGGCTGAATAATTATAATTAGTGGTGTTATAAGGATAATATTGGTGATGTGTTACCTTGATAATCACCGTCGAATGCATCGCAAGCTTGTTCACCTCCTCACTTCCCCTCGTCGCTGCCCCGGTATCCATCGAATCCTCCTCCCCACCATATTCGCCCTCCTCCACCTCATAATCATACCCATCCCCCTCATCTTCAATCTCTGCCAAACTGCGCATCGTATCCCGATCATACAAACTCTTCACCGTCTCAAAGTTCCACTCGCTCTTCAGCGTCAGATTCCTCTCCCACGTCGCCGTGCCATTCACGAACTGGGGTGAATCCTGCGGCGGCGTTGCGCCATTCTTCCCCTTCGCACGCGTCCGATAATCCTGGTATCGCTCAATAAGCTCCGTCAACGCCGAACTCTTGCGCGCAGAGCGGATGAACCGGTGGTTCAACAGCTCCTTCGCAGACGGCCTTTGCGCGGGATCCTTCGTCAAACACTGCGCGACGAAATCCTTGAACGCAGGCGTGAACGTCCCGTCCAGCGTCGGCGGCTTCGCCTTCGGAATAAGAAACAGCACGCGCATGGGGTGGTACTCGGCCAGGGGCGGCTCGCCCTTCGCCATCTCAATCGCCGTAATGCCCAGGCTCCACATGTCCGCGCGGGCGTCGTACCCTGCCTGGCGGATCACCTCCGGGGCCATCCAGAAGGGCGTCCCGACGAAGGTGTGGCGGAGGGTGGCGGTGAGCTGCGCTGCGACGCCAAAGTCTGCTAGTTTGACGCGCCCTGATGCGGAGAGGAGGACGTTTGCGGCTTTGATGTCGCGGTGGATCTTGCCTTCCGTGTGGAGGTAGTCGAGCCCGAGGAGAAGCTCGCGGCAGACGATGGCGATGTGCGCCTCGGGGAAGGGACCGGCCTTTAGGAGGTCGAGGCAGGAGCCGCCCGCGAGGTACTCCATTACTGGGGATGCTGTTAGAGGGCGCGTTGCAGGGCAGAGCAGAGGACATACCGATCCATAGCTTGTACCCTTTGACGAAGCTGCCGTAGTACTTTGTGACATACTCGGAGTCGCACTGCGCGAGATGCGCAATTTCCTGCTGTATTTCCCCGATATCGTCGTCCGAGTCCTCCAGGTCGATCTGCTTAATAGCGACTATTTGCTTTGTTTCATTGTGGATGCTGCGTGTGCGTCAGCGAATGAATCTCCGGGTGTTACTATGCACGCACGCTTTATAGACGGTGCCGAAGCTGCCTGTACCGAGCTTCTCAAGGAGTGTATATTGACTGGCGGGGTCGGTGGAGGGCGGCATTGCAGGCTGGCGCGGGGCCTTGATAGGAGACTGCGGGGGAGTGGGATTCGAGCGTCTGCGCTGTTTCCCGTTGTCAGTGTTCTGTGAAGTCTGTGACGGGAAAGCGAGTCACCATGTTAGCTTGGCCCTGTCTCGGAAGCGGTGCTGCGTCGATGCTGAAGCTGAAGGCGACGTCGAGCACAGCAGCCGGGTGGTGATGTCAATGCTGCTCTAGGGGATTCAGACTCCGCTCCTCCACGCGCACCGTCGTCTTCTATCTCTTCCAATTTCTCTCAGGCCCCCTCCCAATTCCTGTCCTGTTATTTGTCACACCCACGTTCTGCACTGTTAGCAACTCACTCTGCACCGTATTGTCCAGCGTTTTTGAACATATGATACAGATCCTGTCACGAGGCTGCGCCCAAGCATATTCGCCGCACCGTTTACTGTACCGTATTGTCGAGCGTTTTTGAACATATGAGACAGACACTGTCACGAGGAGCACCAGCTCTGCGCCCGAGCATATCTGTCGCAACGTTTACTCCACCAATATTGGACTCCATTCCTCCTATGTTCCCAACGCATGTCAATTATTATTTCTCAATCGTCCCGCCAACAAATCCACCTGCGTGGAATATACCAAATATTGTGTACCGCGCTCCCTCAATCGCGCCCAGGCCAATGCATTCGGGCTAATATTGTCCTTCGACAGTGCCGGCCCACTTTACTTGGGCAGAATATTCCAAATATTTCAATTGGTGGACTTGAAGCCCAATGTAGAGCGAGTCGTTCGCCAACGGCGCTTCGGGATCTATTTCCTTCAACGGTCCCGGCAAGAAAGTACACCAGTGCTTTCACCGTTTACCTAGGAAGAACGCTCGATGGGGAGTGCGTTCAATCCAAATGCGATTCTGCGTGGCGCGGCCTCGAATCGTCGAGGCGTTCAATACTTTCTTTAACGGTCCGGGCGAGAACGTAAACCAGCGCTTTCAATGTTTACCTAGCAAAAACATTCTACTATTTCAATTAGAAAAATCTCCGCTCCATCCTAATGCGCCAGGAGTATTTTCTTCAAAGGTCCCGGCCAAAAAGTAAACTGGTTTTACTGTTTACCTTGGCAGAATATTCCAAATATTTCAACTAGGGAGCTTGGAAACTTCAAAATTCCAATAGCGCTATTCAGGACCTATCCTCATTCAACGGTCCCAACAAGAACGTAAACCGGTGCTTTCACCGTTTACCGGGTCAGAACATTCAAATATGTCAATTAGGAAACTTGAACCCTGAACCAGTTGTGCGCCGTGCGCCCTCAAATTGCGCCTCCGAGTCCGTAGCGTCACGTCTCTCTTCGGCCAGGAAGAAAACTACTTTCGCCCTTTACCTGGGAAGAACATTCTAAATATTCCAAATTGGGAGAGAAGGATCTCAATGCAACTCAAATAGAGTTCTGATAGCCCGACGGTCCTCAAATTACGCGGCAGACAGCGACATTCTAGGCTAACACTGTCCTTCAAATATCCCATTAACAAATCCAACCAATTAGGCAGAATATCCCAAACTTTAACTTTCGAAAAATATCCTAATGGAGCTTGCGTCTTGCGCTCCCGAAGTGCGGCATTTAGGATCCTATTTTTATCCAACGGTCGACAAGAATGCAAACTGCGCCAGGAAACGGCAGATTCGCGAAGCAGCTATGGACGCCATGTACTCTTCGTTATTGCCAGGTAGTGCTAGATATGCGTTTGCAGTGCCTAGTCTTCATATTTCTCCTAGCGGCGGGCACCAGGACAATATTCTTCTTCGACAGTCCCGGCAGGCAGGTGGCCAGAATATTTCAAATAATTCAATTAGGGAACTTCAACGAGCCTAAAAATAATAGAGTTCTGCGGTAGTCGTAAGTAGTGTCATATATCTCTTCACCCTTTCCGGCTAGAAAGTAAACTGCTTTGCTCAACCAACGATCCCGGCAACAGAGTTAACTGCTTTCATCGATTAGGCATAACAGTTCAAATAGCCTCACAATCTCGACCAATGAAATTCCGCGTCCTCAGTTTGCAGAGAAGTGCGTCTTTCATCCTTTTTTTTTATCTCATTTTCGCTTCAATGCTCAGTTTATTTGTGTAGCTTCTACCATAACACGGCGACGATAGCGCATTTCGTCGGTCTCGAACATTGATTCGCCACAGCTGATTCTCGGTCAACTTCACCTGTACGTTCCTCATCGCCAGTAGTTTCTGACAATCCATCTGATTTTCGTTTTCGCCGCCATACGAGCAGCCAAAAGCTCTCAAAAAGAGCAAGGACGGAACGTGTACGGTCCATTTATCTTTATCTTTTGATCCCGCTTGCTGATTTCTATTTCTGTAGCTCGAATAGCGCCGGGGGACGGTTTGGGACATATTTTTAACGGTCCTGGCAAGAGAGTGAAATGGTTTCACGTTTTAGATAGACAGAACATAGCAAATATTCAAATTTGGAAGGCTGTTAATCTTACGAATGGAGCTCTGCATGGGCGCCCTCAAATACCGCCACAGGCAGCAGATCATCATCATCTCTCTTCGTCGATCCCACTGCCACAGTAAACTGGTTTCATCAACTATCCAAAATATCTCAAATATTTCGAAAATAGTCCACAGCTCTAATGGACTTCTGCGCCCTCTACCGGTGCCTCAGGCCGCGGCGTTTATTTTTTCCCCGGGAAGAAAGTAAACCGGGTTCACCGTTTACCCGGGAATAACATTCCAAATATTCGAAATTGGGTACAAGGCTTCCAATGCATATAGAGTTCTACGTGGCGCGGCTTCGAATTGCTAGGTAAATGCGTTTAGGATATTGGTGTTCTTCGATGGTCCCGCAAGAACGTGAAGCGAACTGGTTTCGCCGTTTACCTGGAAAGGACATTCCCAAGTATTCGAAATTCTTTCGCATCAACCATTTGGCCGAGTCCCAGCCTAGTGCCACCTAGGATGGCAATTCGCCATAGTATGTAACAAAGGCATATAGCCCTCGATACCACCTGGATGCAAAGTGACAAATCCAGGAGTGGCAAATCCCAATGGAGTTCGTGGCGCGCCCTCGGCCCCTCGGACGGCGCGCTAGACCGCGGCGGCGTTTCGAGCACTATCTCTTCAACGGTCCCGATACCAGAGTAAGCTGATTTGATCAATTAGCCATGATGCTCAAGTTATTTCGAAAATAGCCTCACAATCCCGCATGGCGAACCCTCAGGCCGCGGCGTTTGTTCTAGTTATCAGCGCCTTCAAATGGGGTTAATGCTTTTCTGTAAAGGGTTTGTGAGTATATGTAGCGATCGATTTCCAAATGGAATCAATCGTACTGTAGCCATTCGACCATCGTCCTCGCGTCCCCGGCATAGTATTCGCGCCTATATGCATACTCCCGTACAATCCACATATATTTGACGCGTCCTGTACGACCTTTTCGAGTTGTCTCTTCCCCAGATTTGGATCATCTAGAAGAATGGCCTAACCTTTCCTCCATCTGTTCTGCATCCTCCACGCCAGTATGACCCTTTCAAGTTGTCTTCCCTAGACTTCAAGTTGAATCATCTAGGACTGGCGAACCCTCAGAGGCTCAACCCTTTCTCCGTCTCTTGTGTATCCTCCGCTGTCTTCTTCAGCAGTCGCGGGCGTGTGGAAGGAAACGATGTCTCACTGGACACCAGCGCGTCGATTTCCCCCTAGGTATGCTCAAGAAGGTCTTCTTGACATTACGGGAACAACAAACAGCTTGTGTTATCGCCTCGACCCTGCTGGTACGTCAGTGACTGCATGTACCGCATCATGGCTAGCTCCACGCTCACCAATGAGTAGACTATTCCCATAGGCGTTGGATAAGACGAAGTTGAAGTACGGGGTGGGGCCATCATCCATACTTAGAGGCTAGCGCTGTCACCTCACCCCTGTCGATGGCGGCATGCTCTAGGATATGAGAGAAGCTAGTGCCCCACTCACCAGTGAGTAAGCTATTTCCCTGTGGGCGTTGAATATCGGATCTCAAAGACGAAGATGCTCGGGACAGTACGGGGACCGTAGCACCTTTATCTAGAGGCTTCCGCTATCGCATCAGCGCCATCGGTATGTCAGTCGCGACATGGAATAATCTGGTTCCTCACTCACCAGTGAGCGGACTATACCCCATAGACGTTGGATCTTGGAGGCGAAGATGGTCGGGGCGGTACGGGACAAAAACTGCCAGTGTCTAGAGGGTTGCGCTATCGCCGTAGGTCAATGGCGGCGTGACCTAGATTTCACTCTGAAATCTGTGACTTATTTTGAATTAAAGAATCTTATTATTCTGCAAGAGTATCATTTTCCATCTTGGCACGACCCTGTGACAGGGTCTCATCACTCGAGTAGCCTATTCCCCATAGGTGCTGGATCTCAAAGAAGAATATGTTCGAGGCTGTACGGGGCCCCGCGACACCTCGACACCGTGCCGATATGGTCTATATTTCGCTGGGAAAGTCATGACGCGTCTCTTGAATGAATAATTGTCATTATTCATACGATTTGTCTGCTAGAGTATTCTTTTCCAACTCGGCGCGACCCTGCAGGGAACTGCTTAAACTTACTGACTATGACTATAGAGACATCGGACAAGAGCTGTAAATAATCTGACTTACACAGCAACAGTTACACAACATTCGCGATAGAGCGGAACTAGGTACGTCGGTAGGCCATCTTACCTTTCTCGTCGTCGTAGTCCTTTTAAATTTTCAATGAAACTTCCGCTCGCACATAGGAATTACTTCGTCTTATTGCCACACTCGGGAAGCACGGGAAGCATTATTCCGTATCATGATTTCACTGGCAGTAGGACCTAGATTCATTTACGTGCGCGGAGAACCTGGGGAAAAGCAGCGTAGCTTGACTATGTATTGTATGGTGGAGGCATATACCCCTGGTAACTTTCCAATTCGCGACGTTTTCAGCGGCTATGGCTAACTACGCATATGATTTTCGACTCAGCATCCATCAAGGGCTGGGAAGGACGCGAGCGCCTCATGTGATCCAGCGCTTGCCGAGGTTGGAAGGTCTGGACATCTGGATCATTCCACGCCATTTGATCTGAGGCTGTAATCTAAGCGAGCGATACGATCGCTTTGTTCCCCGACCTCAACACTAATTCACGCCATATCCCTTTCAAGATCACAAATTCGATTTATTCACGCAACTTGCCAGTGGCAAGAGTAGTACTAGTACTCAAACGACAGTGACTAACTACTCCTTTTCTTACTCCCGGATCTTGCACACACGTTGCTATGTCTGGCTGTTTTCTTTTCTCAAGATGGCGTGCTCTATGTCCAGGTACGTCTCTCTGGTGCATGTATTGTTGAATAGGCTCGTCGAGGGGAACAGCTGCGGGAATGTGTAGTGGAGGAGCCCATGTCGAATCTGATGTGTTATGCACTATGCAGAGACAGTCTTTACACGATGGGTCCGGAAGAACCCTCTGCTGTCAAGTAACTGTAAGCGGTAATCTGATGTATTTATGTATAGGTGTATTTCCCTATCTAGTGTTTCATCCTCGGAGATCTTAATACGGGTCCGATGGACGGGGGTTCCGCGCGAACTTACCTCGAGCGCTTGAAGCGCACAGTACGACCTGAATCGAATCGCACTTGGCTTCCGTTTCCCGATTCAGCACTACTGGCACAGAATAGCACAGAATGGCATTCCTTTCCCAATTCCATTATGGAGCGATACATGTATGTATATTGCAAATTACTTAACATCTTTATCATATCTAGCCGTTGATGGACGCCTCAATGTCACGCATTGTGATAACAATTTGGAGCTGGTTAGGCCGCTCATCCTCAATCATTTGCACCACTCTTCTGTTGCCTGAGCTTGTTCATAAATGTCGAGAATTTATGTCTAGTTTTGTCGTACCAAGGAAGGTGATAGTGGTGGCGATGGCGTATTATGGACTACGGAAGATAGAAATAGAATAACAATCAAATAACGGGCCATGGCTACAAGGTGCGGGCCGAAACAACGAGAAAATACAAAGACATACATTACAGTGCGCCAAGTCCTCCAGTACAAGGTGCCAAGCCTCCACAAGGTCCTAAACATCATCCCTTCAATCATTTATGGCCTGCTCAGCGAGATTTGCACTGCTTCTCGGTAGAAGGTATCAAGTCCTCAGCCAAATGTCCGTAAACGTACCTCCGAATCGTCAGGGACTTTATTCCCCGAGTATTGCACGGGCATTCTGTCAGGAATAGTGAGTCAAACTATTAAAAAAAAGTAACCAGATTTGCAGAAGGTCTCACGGAAACGGATCAGTCGCATGTCGAGCAAACCTGAAGAGAAGAATGTCACCCGCCGTCGGATGCATTTAGATCCAGCTAATTCTGTCCTAATGCTTGCTGGCTGTCAATCTATGAAAAGCAATCATAGAAGTATCTGCCTAGTCTTTACCTGTGTTAATATAGGACGAGCGGAATGCCAGGACGAGGCCGACGGATTTAAAACAGGTGGAACTTCGGCCCCATTGTAGGAGTACTGTCAAGAACTCGAGGCTCCAACTCAGGGATACAAGGTGGTGTATCTATTGTGACTAAGTATATTACAGGAACTATTGTATCAATTTCTATTACAAAAATCCAGCTGATCACCCACCCACGCCATGGATCCACCGCCTGAACTTTCAACTTATGCGGATGTAAAATTACAAGGTGAATTAGATTTGGGAGTGGGAGAATATATGGTTCGTGCAATCAGAATCGCTGATCGACGAATACGACACAACACGACGTGTGTTTTCTTTGGAGCTTCCTCGATCTGTAGCAAACTCTCCTAAAAGAGTACAAACCATTTCTGGAATTTGGAGATATCGACCAGAAACTCAAGATGCACGCAGAAAAAGAACGGAAAATACGTATATAGATTCTAAACTCTATTTTAAACTCTAAACTCTAATTCTACATCACAGTAATGTAAAGAAAATACACCCCATTCCATTTGCCCAGCTCTTACTCTCGTTAATAAAACGAATGAGACGTGGAAAAGACAAAAGGGGAAGGGAGGTGAGTGAAAAATCCCATGACGATACAAGCCTTTGCTACAATAGCAAAGTCATCGTACCCCTCAGCATACAGGCAGAGGTTGAAGGACTGGGCGGCAAAAATAAGATAACCAGAAGTGATCGCTGTGCGGCCATTTTAGTGGTTGAACTAAAAAGAACATACTATACTCGATCTAAGCCAAAAGGCCAGAGTAAGGAAACAGGAGTGTGGCTGTCGTTTCTTTATGGGATTACCCGGGCGCTTTGTGATGTACACGGATCTCGCGGATGTTGCGTGTTGTTTGGCTTAACGCTTAATTAAGAAGTAAATATACTCTAGGTCTCTCCTAGATAGAACTCATGAACTATATAAAGACTATATTGAGAAAACTTAGACGAGATTGTTCCTTGAACCTTTCTATGTGGTTTATTGCCTGAGAGATACAGAAAATAGTGTGTTTTGCCCATGGTGAAATTGGCGTGCTTTCTGATCCACTTCCACTCGCTCCTCACCTGAAGTCTTCTGAAGACCATAATCTCAGGGATGACAGTCTCTGTGAATTATGAATAAATTGCGACCATGTGTGTTCTATCAGGAAAAGAGCGTTGCCGTAGTCGAGTATTCTTGTATGTTCTCCCACTATGGGCTCTTCACTATCAAACCAATATTATATCACTTATTATCAGGAAATAGGTTAGATATACGCCCCTAAATATTAAGGCAGGCATACTTGCTAGTTAAAGTTTGGACAAATAAAGAGTCGTGGCTGTCGCGGGACCGGGTCACGATGAATTATGTTATGGGCACATTTGAAAATTTCTATAGATGAAGAGTATTTAGGGAAAGAGAGAATTTATAATACTAAAGTAGGTAACCAGTCAGGACTCTTTATCATTATCCAGAAGACGGAAGCGACATCGGCTACCACAGCTTCGCTGAGAATGACTCTCACCTCGGGATCGACTGCTCTGGGCTGTGCCTAAAGCTGGTTCAATATGATTGACCAAGATAGACACCGCGAAGTCGGGCATGATCACGGATCTGCTTCAAAGAAGTAAAAAAATGTAGAGACGGAACACGGTACGGACCATCACATACGGCGTTCCTATCTTACAAAACCTTGAAGTATGCCCAAAAGCTTAGCCAGTATCAGCCATCACGCTGAAGAGACCGCCAAGAGACCGCCACAGGAGGTCTCGTGACATGAGCGGGACAACCAATGTAGAGATTATAGATGAGTTCCGAACACAATGTAAGTATTTGGTGTCGCAGGGCCGTGTGCTGCTGTGTGACTATGGCGACACCCCAATGCGTGTACATGCCAAAGATAAGATCAAATGTGCAGTCTGGAGCTTCTTGGACCTTGATTACATAACCTTGATAAATAAAGATCCCCGATCGCAGAGGAGCCCCAAGTCTCCTGCTTAGAATAGGCGTCTTTGAGGCAAAAGCTGTTTATCAGCCAGGTACGTATGCGGGAGATACGCAGCTGTATTACCAGTATTTTGAAACTGGCTCGGCCCCCGAGTTCGCTAGGAGTCTTTACCCTTTTGTTACCTCACCTCGGCATAATCGAGATAGTGTCTTGGATTGGAGCATCAGCCGATGTCTTTTAAAATATTATTTAGAGCTCGGGGGAAGTTCTAGAAGCCAAAGGCCGAGAGATGAGAAGGAGCTATTTACAAGTTTGCAAAATTCCCGTGAACCCTATCCGCCGTAATTACTGCGTGATCGAAGGACGCGCGAAAATAGGAAACTCACATGTCCCCCGGAGCAGGACCAGGCCTCACCAACACAGTATTCTGACGTGTTTCCTGGGCAGGGGTAGGTTAGAATCATGTAAAATCGATGTTGCTGTATGTTTCCGTAGGTGGAGAGTCTAGGCCTTCTTCAAGCGCCGGTTTGATACTATGCCGTCGCAATCGCAGTGGGTTCTGAATGGGGGAGACATTTAGACAATTCTGTTGTGTCCGAGAGGTTAAACTCACCCAGAATTCCGGCCGGCATGTCACGGAATTAGAGTGTCTTCCGGGGGAATGTGTAGCGCACAAGTATAAACAAATGTTCCGAAAAAATTGGAGTGAACCAATTACAAAGTGGAGAAACAAGCCAGAATGCCAGATACAGGAAAGGGCCCCCCCTTAGAGCGATGCCGAGAACCAATTTTGTATCTGATAAAGTACGCGCCACGGGTATGTCGACCTTGATCGAGAGAAGCAAGATCTGGTCGCAAAAGATGGTAAGCCATCAGACGCCCAATTTGCCTCCGCGCGAGGCGGTGACCCTACACCTCCCTTTGGCCTTATAAGCATGCCTTTCTCCTCTCAAATATCCCCATACCTCCCCGGTACATCTCCTCAACGCAAACATGGGGTACCTCGCCAGAGAAATATCCGACGTTGCCCAGGTCTTCAAGCGTGCAGCGCCTGAACAGGTGCGTTGTCTTCTTTTGGCATTGATATTACCGCTTTGGTACTGACATTTCGTTGTAGGGTGGAAGTATGTGTCTACTAGCGTTGGTCGATGGTGAAAGTTATTTACCTTTATTTCTACAGTTATCACCGGTGCAAATCCCGTCGTTTGGAATATGAATGACCCATTTCCTCTATGGGTCATTCAGGTCTTCATCATTATCTGCTTTACGCAGCTGCTCGCTATCGGATTGGCCCGCTTCCGTCAACCCCGTGTCATTGCTGAAATCATTGGTGGTATTATCCTTGGTCCAACCGTCATGGGCCGTATCCCGTCTTTCTCCAACAATATTTTCCCTCAGCAATCCATCCCGCTATTGACTTTGACGTCTACCGTCGGCCTGGTCTTATTCCTGTTCCTCATCGGCATGGAAGTGGATATCCGAGTATTGAAGCGCAATGCTAAATATTCTCTGAGCATCTCTGCGGCTGGTATCGTCCTCCCTTTCGGTTTGGGCGTACTGTTGGCGATTGCATTGTTCAAGCAGTTTTCAGAGGAAGGCGTACAATTTGGTCATTTCCTGTTGTTCGTCGGCGTTGCTGTCTCCATCACGGCTTTCCCCGTATTGTGCCGTAAGTAACTCACAGTCTCATGTTGGATATTCGCTAAGCCTCAAATTAATCTAGGTATTCTAACTGATCTCAACCTGCTTGATGACCACGTCGGTGTCATCGTTCTCAGTGCAGGTGTCGGAAACGATGTCGTTGGATGGGTAAGTGTCTAGTCTACATGTGCCTTTATAGGCTGCGGAACTAAACGTGATATTAGGTGCTTCTCGCTCTTGCTGTTGCACTTACCAATGCTGGCTCTGGCTTGGCAGCACTTTGGATTCTCCTTACCGGTGTCGCATTCTGCCTTTTCATGTTCTGGCCCGTCAGAATGGCACTAGTTTGGCTCGCCAAACGCACCGGGTCCTTGCAAAGTGGTTCACCTACGCCCTTAATGATGACTACGGTCTTGCTCCTTATCCTCGTGTCGGCTTTCTTCACGGATGTCATCGGTGAGTCTGAACCCATATTTCGCACGATACTGTCTTCCTAAAGGCTATTCCAGGCATTCATCCCATTTTTGGAGGCTTCATTGCCGGATTAATCATTCCCCATGAGGGCGGCTTCGCCATTGCCCTGGTAGAGAAGCTGGAAGACCTGGTTTGCATCGTCTTCTTGCCTCTGGTACGTCATTTTATGACATCATTTTAAAATATCGTCTAATAGTTTGAATAGTACTTCGTGCTCTCCGGTTTACGCACCAATCTTGGTCTGTTGGACAATGGTGCTACATGGGGATATGTTTTCCTGATCTGCGCTATTGCGTTCTTTGGCAAATTCATCGGATGCGCACTTTCCGCCAAGGTCATGGGCTTCAGCAACCGCGAGTCTACCGCTATTGGAACGTTGATGAGTTGCAAAGGGTGAGTGCATACTGGATAGATGAAAATGACTCATTGCTAATAACCAACACAGTCTCGTAGAACTGATCGTTTTGAACGTCGGTCTTCAAGCCGGCATTCTCAGCACGCGATTGTTCTCCATGTTCGTCGTCCACGCGCTCTTCTTAACGATTCTTACGACACCCTTAACACTTTGGTGTTATCCCGCTAAATACCGGACTGGCCGCCTCGGAAAAGCTGCAAGGAAGACGCCTACCCCGAGTCCCGAAGATATTCTGCACTCTGATGACGATTTCAAGACCAGATTCACGCTTGTCATGAGCAAGTTGGAACACCTCCCCGCTGTCATGACCATCGCCCAACTTCTGCAGCCGATCGCATGTGCCCAACCTGCTTTATTGCGGACGCGGTCATCTGTTACCTCAGATCTCAAAGGAGAAGGCTCTCATGATAATACCGAAGGGAGCATAATGCAAGCCATCACGGCACCACCCCCTGCTCTACTACCCAGGTCTATTGCTATCGATGCCCTGAGGCTCATGGAGTTGACAGACAGGACTTCGGCGGTTATGAGATCTTCGGAAGCCGATGAATTGGTGCATCGTGACCCTCTTATCTCCGTATTTTCAAGTTTCGGGCGACTTTTGAACATAAGCGTCCGGAGCTCCATCTCTGTCGCACCTCACGATACGCTTTCCACTAGCGTGGCGTCGCATGCCAAAGATGCCGACTCGCAAATGGTCGTTATTCCCTGGTCTGTTGGATCCCCCCACATGTCTGAAGAACCCGTCCACACTCCGGAGAGCACTCATTCCGTGTCTAAACCCAATCCATTCGAGGGGCTTTTCCGCAAAGGCTCATATCATGACAATACGGCTGCCCAGGCCTACGCGAGCTTCGTTCGCAACGTTTTCTCGGATAGCCCTACGGATACTGCCCTCTTCGTTGATTGTGGCGCCGCAACGACAGGAAACCATCACATCTTCTTCCCTTTCTTTGGTGGCCCGGACGATCGCCTTGCTCTGAAGTTTGTGGTTCAGCTCTGTGCGAGCCAGAATGTGACGGCTACCGTCGTGCGGGTACGCAGGAGCGTCGGTGACCAAAGTCAACTCACTGAATCCGTCGGCCCGACTGAGCATGAACACGAAAAAGAAAACGAGAAAGGGCCCATAGAAGGGATCACGGTAAGTTGTTATCTCAACGCCTTTTCATATTCAACCTTTGTGCTAAATATATTTCTCACAGGTCAATGAACTCCCCGTTCGCAACCGCGATATTCGACGAACCCAGAGCCGAGTAGCTTCAGATACTGCTGACAATCTTTTGTGGACCTCCTACAGCAACCAAACCGACCAGGTTGCTACCGGAAACAAGCCCATTGGTCGCGTACCCCCTCATGTCCAGGCAGCGTTGTGGCGTGTCACATTTGGCGAGATTTCGTCTCCCTTGCCACTTCGCTCGGTGATACAACGGGGTTTCGCCGAAGCCAACAGAATCGACCAAGAATCACTTTTGATCGTCACTGGCAGGAGTAAGAAGGCATCAGAGTCTCATCGGGCTGAATTAGACAGCATAATCGCTGAGCAGAATCACCCATCAATCGACGATGAGGTGACGAAGACGGTCGGAAAGGTTGCCGCAGCCTTTATGGCAGCCGCTATCAAAGCGAGCGGCATCTTGGTCCTCCAAGCTGCACCTGAGCAGCTCTAGATTTTGCCTTCTGTCGAATTATGCTGTATCATCCATTAATGTAACCGTCCCGTTTGCCTTAATTGTACCCCTGTGAATGTGTATATCTTCATTTCACTTGTAATATATAATAATAATAACATGGTTGTTTCCATCAATCCTACATGTCACTGCCATGCTTCCTTTTCCGTAGATATGAATGCTCGCAAATCTTCAAGGATCTGCAATAAGTAAAATAATATAAATGAGGATATTGAAGTCGTAATGAGGAACTAATAGGCTACACACGTACATACTCTAACGAATACATAAAAGGAACACAAATAAGAAGACAAATGCTATATGTATATTTTGAAATAATAGACTTTAGGATATAATTGAATGTGGAAGCCAATCACCGAATACAGTCAAATGATAGAGGTTGCAAATGCCTTGTGATCGGTCAGAAGACACGACCTACTCCGCTTCTCCGAGAACCAATCAGGTCACCATCTCTGACGACCCTGCCCTTCGACGGAATTAAAAGAGTGTCCGATTTCAGCCTGGCCTAGCCTCGCAAGAAAAATAATACGCGTATGGCATCTCATGATGTCAACATAACCACCCAGAGAACCCCTTCAACGAAACTCTTCTCCAGCGAGCGGAGATGTCAAGTTGTCTACCTCCGTATTTGTCCGGCATAAGAGCTGTTATTTTTTTTCTTGTGTTGCGTTGGTGCCAGGGCCAATTTTGTTTGTCTCTCCTGGGCGCGTTGACTGTTCGCGAAAGAAAATCATTAACGGGGAGATGAAGGCGGATCAGATATAAACATACCATGCTCCATTTTTAAGGTGTCTTCCTATGGAATCTGGTCGATTACTCGCGAATCTTGTCCCGCAGGCTTCGCATGTATTCGTGGAAAATACGTTTTCTTTGACAATCATATGTTGTTCAGGCGTTTTTATCCATTGGCTCGTAGCAAATGTCAGCCTTCCTTCCTCGATTAACTGGGCTTCTTCTGGAAAATGAAGAGATTAGTACATGAACAGAAGAGAGTATGGATCTATGGACTTACCGGGTGCATGATCACTGTCGACATGTCGGCCCAACTCATGGAGGGTTGAATACCCTGCCGACCAAGCAGTACAAGTTCGTCCAGAGTGAGGGGAACGGTAAGCGCAGAAGAATCGACCGTTTACAATCCTAGCGATAGGGGGGTTCATATTCTGTTCTCGACACCAGCGGAAATACATTGTAGAAGAACGACTCTTCTGGCTCTGTCGCTGTGCAAGCATGCTTTCTGCACTAGAACATGAAGAAGGTGGTCGAGCATAGTCCAAAGTCTGGTCGTTGCTATATATGCGATGTTAGATAACACAATATGAGAAAGATGAGACGCAAGAACGCACCGATGTCTTTGTACATAATTCCAATCTGCAGGCGGAGAGACTTCCCGACCAGAGTTGGAGTAATGGTGTATTAAACGGGAAATTGCCATTGGATTTTGACGTTCCGAGGTGTATAGTGCGTGTCGTTCAGCACCACCATACGAAGGATCGTTCCAATAGGCAGGTCGAAGGCTCATGTCTGGAAATATAAGGGGGATATACAAAACAGTGGTAGGAAGTAGAGAATCAATATCGGTTGCCAGAGACCTCGTATGTCATCTCTTTTTATACTTACAAACTTCACTGAAGGCATGCATGCTTGATAGGGGAAGGCACTTATCCCGGCGGCGAAATCCCTGAGCTTTCCAACCCGTTAACGCGTCCAGTGGCCTCCGCGTGAGTTGTCGGTCAATCGTACTAGTAAGTAAAATCAATCTTCGGCCATTTCGACTCAGATCCTGCCCGATGTTGTTATGTCGCAGATGAGGTCAATTCCTGGGAACGTTGGCTTTATTTACCGGATTTGCCTCCTGGTTTGCAGGCTGATCACCAGAAACCAGATTGCTGTCCGAGAAACGGAGAACAATAACAGAAGCTAGACGAAGAAGTAGCGTAGATGACTCAACTACTAATGGATCCGGAGTTTGGGTGTTCCGGGCTGTCGCTTGTCTAGAAAAAAGACATTAGTAACTGGGCACCAATATCCTGGAAGACAGCGTGTATCCCGTATTCACACGTTCCGGATTCCCTGCTGTCGGCTGCCTCTCCCGGTAAGCGGTAGCCCACTGCCAGGGCAAAAACACAAGGGGCTACCCACATTGAAAGGGAAGTCAACTTAAGGAAAAGAAGGGACAATTAGATGTGAGACTTATTTCGCTAAGTTCCATACGCCACAACGAGGCCCAGTAATCAAGGTATAGGTCACATCAGCTTCTTCACAGCATAAACTGTCTTCTGTTTGAGCTCTCTTTTCCCATCGAAGCTGTGTGTTGCTTGCATCAAAGACATGTTGGATGAATTTACATTAGTCGCTTGAATTAGACGAGTTATGGCTGTGCCGTTCACCACTATACTGAGAGAGAAGCTCGGCGTGATAGATGTATACCTGCAAACTTTGTCAGATGGAGTGGGCCCGAAATTTCGTCGGATAGATCATAGGAAACCTGCAGATACGCAGCATACCTCAGTTCCCAGACTGACTCCCTTTTCCAAAATGATCTTAACCGCGCGGCATCATCGAGAAATGTTACTTATTATAATTATGACTTCTTGTGATCGTAAGCTCAATTCCTCGACCACGAGAGTTCCTGAGAAGCAATCGAAAAGGAAGTGGCGTATTCGGATGGGGATAAGTCCTGATGAACCATATAATGTACGCCGGTCCCAATCAGCATTGTGGGAGAAGCTGTAAGCAGAATATCACAGAAATCACCAACCTAATTATATCGACTAACCCCCGCTCTGACAAGTCTTAGGAGGTCAGAGCAGGGCATTCTCCTTGAAGAAAAGTTTGGTGCCGAAAGGTAATATTCCGTCAGCGTCCGTGGGTAAGTGGAGATGTTGTGCTTAGTAAGCACCGTAACGGAATGCTGTTAGTGTTGGTCTACCGGTATTAACGTCGAAGCCAAGAAGCTGAAAGGAGTTTACGAGCAGCCCAAGAATCCTTATACTGTGAGATCTAGGGCATAGTCTGTAGGCTTTACCTTTTTCCAGGAATACTTATTGCAGGGATCAAACGACCAACCCAAGGTCAAGTCGATGAATCCAAGCCGTTTAATAGAGTTGACGATACAGATGACCTCAGGTAAGATAAAAGCATGAATAAGAGAACAACTAAAAGTACATCATGAATCCGAACTACATCCACGACAACCTAGAACAAATGCTCATCAGCATTGAAGAAACCAATCATGAAAGTTGCATACCACAATGTATACATTCCACCACAACTCCAGATTTGAGCTGAGCCTTTGGCACTCTGCAAATACACGTCGAACCTTGATAGTTCATGTCCTGAACAACACAACAAGATTAGAGCAATGAACGATCAAAAGGCATAGCACATCCTGCGGACCTTCGTCTGGATACACCTAACACAGCATAGCTTCTCATATCCAGACTTCTTCCATTTCGCTATGAGGCTAAAAATGACCCATTAGCTTAATGAATAATTCTTCAATATGACCGATAGATGCTTACTTTGCATCGGCGTACCCCTCCTTCAGCAGCCAGTCATACAGCTCTCTGCTAATGGCCTCTCTCTTATAATAGAGCTCATAGATATACCGAGACCTTGTATGAGATATTCTCATTATAGGCCATAACGATTCGGACTTGCGTTTGCCCTCGTGCGACTCGTTCTCCGCATCCCGCATCTTCTTCGCATAGTCCTCCAGGATCTGTAAAACTCATGAGAAATGTGCACAAAAGCCATAATAAACACATACTGTTTCAATCTCCTCATACCCTTCTGGGGGTTTCTTTGTGCGGTTGGTGCGAATCTTAGGCATGATGGTGGTGAGGAGGTTGTGGCGTGCTAGCGCCAAATACGCCCAAACAACGCGTAGTACCTGCACGCGGTGAAGGGCCAGCTACCGCGACTCTCTACTTCTACCGAACCACCACCACCACCACTATTCGGTTCGATTAACTAAACTGGCCCTAATCTATTGACCCTCTGAAGGCTTTGATGGCCATTGTTCTCCCAATCCTGCGAATATGGCTCCTGCTTCTGAACGTCTATGGAACTTTCAAGGTCATGAAGCCACCAGCGGCACCACGTAGAACAGCACGCAATACCCAAGGACTCAGCTCTCGAGCTTTGCAGCTCCGAAAACGAGAATTGAAGAGCCGTCTCGCATTATGGATAGTCTGGGTTCGTCAAACCTGCTTCAGGGATTTCGATCCTGGCGCATGATTCACCTTTGGAATCTAGGCATTATTTTGCATCATGGAAGCGCCACTTGACCGAACTTTAGGGTTCATCATCCCGTTCTATAACGAGATGAAGTGTGCAGCCTTAATGTTTTTACTTGTATCAAGGGCCCACGTATGTCTGTCTCATAAATATAGCGTAGCCTTAATTTCTAATTCCTGTTCAGGGTGCTGAAGCAATATTCCTACACCTTATCCATCCCTTGCTGAGGCCTTACGTTCCGGCCATCGATCAAGTATTGTCCGCGTTAAGCTCTCTATTTGAGCTACTCGTGTTGATCACCCTTTTGCCATGGGAATATCTCATCCACTTGTGGAGTCAATGCAAATCGAGGTGGAAAGCAAGAAGATCCGAATACGATACCATCGACCAAGATAATATGCCTAACTCGAACGAACAGCTGGGGGAGGAACGTGTTGAATCGATTACGACGCGACTTCGCCCAAGAAACGAACCAACCAGGGCAACCCTTCTAGAAGCTCAAAGGCGTGCACAACCTATACTGGAAGATATCGACGAGGCGCAAGGTCGCGTCAGGAATAAAACGCGTGGCCAAAAGGTCGCTGCTATTGTTCCTACAAGTGGCTTGAAAATGGATGGCCACAACGTCGCGCCCCTAAGAATACGAAAGCGAATCTTGGAGCAATCAGCGGATGCAATGAGCAACATCAATCTACCAGCAGGGTCCCAATCGACCGCCGTTCGTCATCTAGACGTGACGGACATTGCAAACCTGGATCGAAGTTCAACGACGCAACAATTTCCAATACAATCGGGCACGCGGGCCGCCTTTAATTTATTGCCTTTCAAAGATCACTCTATAAGTTCACAAATGCCACATCATCCCGAACGTCAAATATGGTACCCTCCTTTATCGTCTTTGGAGGAAGAGCAGGGACGTACGCCTTCGCGCGGGAGTCGTCTTCCCTCCCGTAGCCAATCACCAGTCTATCCGCCATTGCCTGCGGCATACCCGTTCACACCGCGGAAACGAATTGTTGATCCACAAGATGTCCCTCCGGTGGCCGAGCAGTCTCGTTCTAGGGTGGCCGGCGGTCGCAGGCCTAATGAACTTATTGATCCCTCTGAGTTCGATTATGACGAGCCGCCACAAGCTGGTTCATCTATGCCACCAAAATCCCTGGCCACAGAGTCTCGTGCATCTGAGAACTTATCGCTAGAGGATTTTTTTCAGGCAGCGCTCGGCCCGTCTCTCCAGCCCGCACCCATGGACGTGGATATGGAGAACCTCTTGACAGGGAACGATTCGAGCGCAAAACGAAAGTCTATGGATGAAGATACAGACACCAGAAAGACGGCTGCTAATCCTAAAAAGAGAACTAAGCGAGCTGCTCGCGCCAATGTAAAAGATGCGAAGCGCTCCGCTGAAGTATCGTTGCGACGGTCAACTCGAAACCGTGACGACTCGTCATCTACGACAACCACGGAGAGGGATATCTTTGGCTTCACTATTCGCGACGATCTTGAGTCACTGGACCATTCTACGTTGACAGATTCTACCTCTGGATCCACAAACGCCCCCAAGCAGAAGAAGCCCCTAGCAAGAACCAAGCCAACCCTGAAAATCACTCCCGAAGAGGATTCTACCACGATTTCTGATAGTTCCGACGAAGAAAACGTGAAGAAGAAAAGGAGGGTGAGCGGCAGAAATGGCAAACTGATGCCCGGGGAGGTTGATACGATCACAGTGCGGAAGACTGCTGGAGGATTGGTGACGAAGAATTCTCAAGGGGCACCATCAAGTAGGACAAAGGGAACTGCTGCTGCGATCATAGATGAACGAAGTTCGCCACCGAAGGCCCTTAGGTCGTCCAGGCGGCGCCAAGCAGCAACGAAGGCTAAATAAACGAGGGAGGTGCATCCTTAGATGATCAGTACACGTTGCGAACTTGATTTCGATTGTTTTAATTATATGTAGCGAATATCAGAAAAGTATAGTAAATATATTCTCATTGCCCCTGGTTAGATATTGCCAAATATTTTTTGCGGAATTATGCGGGGGGGCGGAAATCTCTGATCTGGAAGCTCCAGGAAGTCGGTGTCCCTCGACGTAAGAGATATGACAGGGATTTGGTCGCTTGGAGCGGACGGAGGTCGTCGACATTGTATTACGTAAACTCCGCTCTCACAACCATCTGTCCGAAACTAAGGGCAACTGGTGCCAGCATCCGTTCGCATTCTTCAAAATGCCTGTACCTTGGGAAGCATTAATTCCTTTCGGTGAGTACACCGTATTCCGCTATACAAGAGTCCAAGTTAATAGTAATTGTTAGGTCTCCTCACCAGTATGTTCGGTATAACGGGGACTCTGATGAATGTAGTTAAGCGGGCCGCAAATGACGGGAAGGTAAGGATCTCATGAGAAAGTGGAGGAAGTTTGGTCGATGAGCGGATTTGTTTGTAGCCTCCTAGATATGGACTTGACGCATGGGATGAGCTGCTGATGGAGAGAGACCGGAGATTGACAGGAAGTCGAAGGGGACAGAGTGTGCGTCGTTTATCATTGTTACGGCGATTGATAACTTATGCTTTCCCTATTGCAGACGGCTCCAACAGCCCCGGAGGCTTTTGCTACAAACAGCATGTGGTACACGGAACCGAAGCGATAGTCTTTGACTCTATATAGAAGAATAAACTCGATTCGTCTCCCATTTCATGTTATTGATGGAATACGGCTATGATGCTGTGATATTATTCTCCTTGAGATGATCCATTAGCAACGGTATCCTACAATGGTCTTGCCCGACAGGGATATCACTCGTGGAGGTCAACGTTTACCGAAAACGGGATTATCGTGCATGCAGATCGTCTTCACCAACGTACAACCAAATCAACCAACACTATTACTGCTCGCAGTCACCATCAGCTCAGTTGCATCAATTAACACCCGCGGGACTCTTGATCATGATGCTACGACTTTCTCAACTAGGTGGTTCTTTGCGTTTGCCCTTGATGTCTTCAGGGGGTACAGACCCTGGTGCAGGTTCGTAGTCATCTTCTGGTGGTTCTTCAACGTACACATCCTGCAGTTCCCCTTCAAAGCCGTTAGAACAATGATCTGGCACCGCGTTGACATACTCACCAGCCTCATTTCTAAACCTGAAATACACAACCTCCCAATTCTCCAATTCTTTGTTTACCAAGGCCTTATCATCGAGCACATCATATTCGATTACGGTCCCAGTCCTCCTATCTCTCTTAGCACGGCATATTTCGAAATCTGATAGAGCAGTCGCCTTGGGGAAGTCGTCTTCCGTCGTTTCTGCGAACTGGGAGAGCGCGCTCAAAGCTTGAGTCTTTAATGCACCGATGGTAGTAGGATGTGGCGCGTTCAGAAAGATGGTGGCTTTGTGAGTCTTCGCGAGAATAAAGTACACATTTGTAGCCTTCTTTGGAGGCTATAATACGCGACTTTAGAACATAATTATTAGTGTAAAAGAGCGAATGCTTACCATTATGATTGAGGACGCGAGCTCGAGCCTGCAGTGAAGTGGGCGGAGCTGTAAAGCGCGTAAGCGTACGGCGGCTAACTCCGTTCCAGCGACGTAGTCAATGTCAGTATCCACATACCGCGATCCCGCCCAGGCTACGGTCCCCTATAAGGATCCTACGCCGCTGCCTGGCAATGTTCCCCACGTAGACGAGATTGGCGCAACCAGTGCACCTCTGAAGAGCGCATCGTTCTTCATTGGCGCACACTGCAAGGATTATAATGGTGCGAGATATTCTCATTCACGCGGAAGACTGAGGCACTGAAGTTATGCTTATTATGTTTACAGAGGATTTCATGTTGTGTAAGGGTGAAAATCGGGATCCCGCGCATTGCTTGACGGAGGGCAGGAGAGTAACACGGTGTGCAGCGGATCTGTACGTACACCCCAGCTCTCATATCTGCTGTGTTTCTGACCGGAATCCTGCAGAATAAACAAGCTGAGAGAAAACTGCTTGAAGGAATGGGACAACCACTGGCAATGCTTAGAGAAGAACAACCAGGTCCGTTTACCCATGTGAATGTCACTCATGCTATCCTGAATCCTATGGCCTCTTTTACAGGAATTTTACTACTGCAGGAAGCCCGAGCGCGTCTTCAACGAATGCGTCTTCACCAAGCTGGTATGTCTGGATTTCTGCGATTATAGTCTGCGTCATCTAATCGCTCCGTTCCTACAGGGCTTGAGCAAGACCATTCCCGGCTCTCCAGCGGGCCAACCACAAGTAAATGAGCTGAAGAGCCCCATCTTTAAACCAATCCAGAAATAGATAGATATTACTTACATAAATTGTAATAAAATATTTTGAATCTGCGTTTGGATAATAGAAACTTAGTCACGTGGATGAGCGCGATCGCGTCTTGCCTCCTACCGTCATCAATGTTGACTTGCAACTTGACCATGCTCTGAAAACTAGAAGCTGGTATAAATCGTCAAGCTTCCGATACTTCTTTAAACGGTATCCTTTGGGTTAAATCCTAGTTCCGAGTTTCTGCATTGGAGCATGCTCTCACGGTTACAAATACCATGCGTGCTTTCCAAGTTCCGCTCGTACTCTACAGCTCCTCCTAATGCTACCGTATTTATTTCAAGATCTACTTCGCCTTATTTTAATCTTACAATTGAAGATTGGTTCGTTTTCAGAACGCACTTTTTATTCAACTTGACTACTGACTCGATGCCTTTTATAGGTTATTCAGAAAAGCACCGAAACAACAACCGTTATTGTTCTTATATATCAACAAGCCTTGTGTTGTCATAGGAAGGCACCAGGTTGGTATTTTTGCCATGAATTAATGGTAATATTGACACCACCATAGAACCCATGGAAAGAAATTAATTTTCCAGCATTACGCTCATTAGGAATCCCGTTTATTCGGAGACGAAGTGGAGGCGGTACGGTATATCACGTATGTGGATATTATTAATCTATGTTTTACTTATTTTAACATTTCAACTCTGCAGGACTTGGGAAATGCGAACTATTCAATCCACCTCCCCCGAGAATCATTCGATCGGCACAAAACTTCCAAGGTCATCCAACGAGCGCTCCAATCATTGCACGTCAACGCCGAAGTAAACGACAGAAACGATATCTGCGTTGGAGGATTTAAGATGAGTCTTATCTCACTCAAGGCGCTCCGGAGGAACTGAGCGGCTTTCCGACTTTACGTTTCCGGGTCAGCATACAAGATCGTGAATATTCGGGCATATCATCATGGGACTATGTTGATATCAACCGATTTGAGTAAATTGGGAGATGCTCTAAGAAATACGAAGGTATTTTGGGGATTCTTCTTTTGAGGTAGATATCTGAACTGAGGATACCCTGGCCAGGACACAATGGTGACTCGAGGGGTCGCTTCGGTTCGTTCACCTGTGAATAATCTATGGCAATTTAATCCTGGATTGAGCTACGAGGGGTTTGAAAACGCTATGGTCGAGACTTTCAATAAGGAATACTATCCAGATTCTACGGCGGCTGAGGTACGTCGACTGTCTTTCACAGTAGTTCTTTTTTCGGGAGCTTGACGTGAACGTTATTCAGGTCCATGAGATAACAGAGAGCCCAGAAGTGCTTGAAATTGATTATATTGCCAAAGGGATTGAAGAATTAAAAGTATTTATTTATTGATTATTCGGGCTTAAGTACGATGTTCTAATCACTTTCATATAGTCCTGGGAATGGCAATACGGCCAAACACCAGAATTTACCCATATAATGACCGGGAAATTTTCCTGGGGAGAACTGGTACGTATTCTAGATTGAAAATAATTCAGCATCAGCGCAGAAGATTCTGAACCGCTTACCTTACAGACATTTGATATCTCATCAAAGCACGGGATCATCAATTCGTGTCGTGTGTCTTCTTCGGATCCCGGGCTCACTTCTTTCTGCAAAGCATTCGGGGAGTCTTTGGTTGATCAGAAGTATATGTTCTTGGAGGGCCTTCTGGGTGATCCAAGTGATGCGACGCTCTCGGAGCGTAAGCGGGAAGCGGTGGAGTGGTTGCGGGAAAATATGTGATAAGTATAATGGGAACATATTATAATTACTTATTACTTTAGGTTTTAAATTTCAGTGGTTATGTTCGTAACTTGAAAGTTTAGCTGGCCCGTGTCCGAATGGTTTATATGCTTAAGCGCCTTCAAAGTTGGGCATTCTCATCTTTCCCTCATACCACCTTGAGCTTGAGAAGGTTCAAGTGCGCCCACTATACTCCCGTTCCTACAGAAATTTAGCAACACACCTTAGTAGTGATACAACACTTTACGATGCTTAGGCCACTTATTAGCGTGTTTGCTGACAGGTAGCTATGGGTCAAAGGAGATGGAAATAAGAGAAATCACAATGCCGAAGATACCGAAGATGGTGATTGTCACTTCGATATTCTTTCTTCAGGCTGTTGACAAGCATGGTAGTGGTCATGAAGCCGACCGAGTTGAACGAAAAATAATCTTACCGGCGGTTCCCAGAATAAATAAAAATTCAACATTTTGTAGAACTACTAAGGAAATACAAAGTTAAACGATACATCTGGTAACTCGATCCAATGGGATATACAGGGAAAAGAAAAATCACGAAGATTCCTTCTCCCATGAGGCGGGCGATAACGGGAGAAGCGCTGCTGCAACAGTACGACCTTCTTCAGCGAGCAAGTTATACGTTGAACATGCACTTCTCTGATTTAGAGAATTAGTCAACGACTGATACTATTAACCCTTGGAATACTGGACTTACCGTATCCATCGCTTCTACCTGGATTCCAATTTGACGTAAGTAAGCTCGTAGATTCGGAGGTATTTGGGCCGTCCTTTGGCCAGTACCTAAGACCAAAATTTCTAGAAATAACCGAAATAAAATTATTCCCGTCAATCTTGCCAATATAGTAGACAAAAACATGCCAGGTTTCGGTACGACCACGTCAAATATCTGGAACCTATTCGTATCCCATCCTTTCCATAGCGTCGGAGGAACATCCCATAAGAACACTTTCCCTCCCAAGAAGATGCAAGCACCAGGCAATCTCATCCCGTTAACCAATTCGATCTGACCCTCCGCCGTAATGGTCTGTACTTGCACAGCGGGTGCGGATCCATCAGCAAGAATATTGGTAAAGTCTCGTCTTAAGGATGTTGAATGGAAAGGACGAGCTATTCTCGGTCTTGCGAGGGCTCGTAGGGATGGACGGAGTACATTGAGCATGACGTTGAAGTTTGGCACGGAAAAGCGGAAGCAGATTCCTTTAGGATAGTGGCACCACAACAGGGACGCGTCCACAGACGTCCAGTAACTCCCACACGAACTACTTACCCTTCCTCGGAGTCTGCAGTCATGTTCTGGATAGCCGTTCATCCTGGAACTTATAATTGTTCATGACACTTTGTATATTAGCGCTATATTTGTTGAGGAGACCAATTGGAAAGTCTATTAAGAAATAGCGGTACCGCCTAACATGATGGATATAGGTTCCAAACAAAAACATGAGTAACTCGGCACTAAGGAATACACCCATATTGCGGCATTTGGATCGCATTCTTTAACGTGTACATAGTGTTGACATATTGTGTCTGAAAAGGCACCTTTCAAAACCACCTATTCCGCGGTGCAGGTAAAAGCATAGCAGCATTGCTATGAGAACATCACCTGACTCCCAATATTACATGCGAACCATGGATGATTCCTGAGAATCTGACTCACTGACTGCATCAATAGTGAACAAATTAGTTACTTCTGGAAATCAAGTATGGAATTTGCTGTTGTCAGAGCTCCAAATCTGATATTTTCCACGGCCATGAAAATACAAAATGCGAATGGTACCGGACAGAGGGCTGTCAGGAAGGCTGTCAGAAGTTTATTCCGATTTCTCGGCTTGTATATCCTATACATTCGACAGAGACGATTAGGGTTGTCAACGATAATTGGTATATAAAGTCTTACCTCCGAAGGAAGAAGGTTTGTGAAATTAAAACTGCTAGCCCAAGAGGTATCAGATGAACATTATACTCCTAGGCAGAGGTATTGAGTGAATCAAAGTCGCCCCAAAGTGTAATGGTGTACAAGTATACTCATCTTCCAACAAAAGCTAGATGGATGAGATCCAATGACCTGCGCCCATTTTACCTGAATATTCTGCAAATATGTGCAATGTGATATGCATACCAAATCGAAGCCACCTGAACGAATGATTACCATGTCAAATAGAAATAGTATCTGGAATGCCTACCAATGATTTTAACAGTACAAGATCCTTGGGGAAATTCTCATAATATACGTAGGTTTGAAGGCCTAAAGCTCCTTGGAAGCTGAATGAATGGTCATCAATGATTTCCTACGATATTGGCATGATGCGGAGTTTACTTACAATGCAGCAAATATGACTGTAATACATTAACAACTTCAAGTGCGGCAAGCTTGACTCCAATATGCCAATATGAATGCTTCAAGAAAGGTACCATGCACGAAGTGTCAGTGTGCGAGGGGGATTATCCTAGTCCTAGGAAAGCTACTTTTAAATATATGTTTCCCATTACATATAACAGCAATAGAACAGCAGGAACCCATGTGGCTCATCCAAGTTAGTAGTAGAGTCTCAGTGCAGGGTAAATTTCTTTTGATACCTTCCATTATAACAGTTGCTGCTGCCAGCCGGTATTACATGGGAGGGATTCAAAAGTTTTTTCATGGATAAAACCGGGAAAATATTCAAAGAAAAGATAATTTATTCCCTCCATATTTCCTTATATAATATGTTAATAAATTGTGTGGTTTTATTTCGGTTTTATTTCGAAAAATATAGTGGCCACAAAGGAAAGAAGACCTTGAACAAAAGTGACAAAGAATGAAAGAAAGCCTCATTCTGCGGTTTTTATTCAATCTTTGTTCAACCTTTGTCTAATTTTCTTACTGTTTTGGGACCGGTTTTTGTTTGGGAAAAGCTGTGCAAATATTGCTTGTTTGGTTTCAGTATCTTTCAGAGAGAAAAACTGATCTAAAATATCGCATGTTACCCGCGTATTTTCTCGCCTTTTTTTCCACAGAAAATGCGGCAATCCCTGCTGTGTTAGCGAGAGGTCGAATAATTGACATGTCCTGGTAGAAACAACTGTGGAGTATTCTCCATTGCCATACTTTATCAAAGTGAATTCAATTGATGATATATTTGATGTTCTAAACTTGAAAGCCACGGTGATATCTCGGCTCCAAAGCACACAACGGCCCAGCATTGTAACTAGATTCTGATACTAGAATTGGGGACTCGGAGGACCATTCCTAGACATAACAATATCATTAAGATATCCAGCGGAATATGATATCATGTGACTGCCGACACTCACCCAATGTAGAGAACAAGTGACATCATTCTGCAGAGCTGTGGAGTCCGAGTTTACATGAAATAGTGATAGCGGGAGGGTTTCGTATCTTATTCAGTTCACCAAATATAGGCCCGAGCCTTTGACGTTCAATAGTGAGTATTTCGCTGTCATTTCGGGAATAGTAAATGAATTGACTCCCACCTATTATTTAGGAGTTTGTGTGGCTGAGAGGAAAGTGGCTGATGGGCTGAATAGATCATAGAAGGTGAAGTGGTGCCTCACTTGACTTGGCATGGTCCGTTTGAATGTTTTGCTGCTAATGATCATAAAGTTAACAGAGAACAGAAAAAGAGCCATGAGGTATGACATCAGTAAGACTACATACCGTTGCAGAATGGGCTTTTCGCATTGTCATGGAAATTCCTAAGCCATATATGCACACGCGGACCAGAAGAGTCTCTGCATATAGGACTGTCCCACTAAAGGGTTTCTAAACGTGTCCAAAATCACGCTATGCTCTGATAAGAGTACATATCATTTGAATTTCGAACAGCTTCGTGCTAGGTACTTAGAACTTTGAATAGGTTTATAAAAAATATTCCGTAAGCGGCAGACTTCTATCGTTGCCGAAGCAACTCACAATTATATCCTCTCAAGATAAATTCACACCAGTTCCACTTTCCTCGTTATTTGGGGTGTTAATGGTGCCATATGTTCGAGTGGACTGGGTCTGCAGACACTCCCAAGACACGTCGTTTATTACGAACACCACTACAAATGTCGTCAACTCTTTATTTAAGTAAGAATAGGTAATTCGCGGACCTCCATGCCTCGGACTCGAAGGAGCCTCCTTATAAATTATCAGCGACGACAAGAGAGGCTACAGGGCTGATAACAAATGATGAGCGATGAGGGGTTGAAAGAACGATAGCACGTCCATAGTTTGAAGTTAGATAAATTTTATTTACTCCTTCTCTATTTGCTATGTCAGTTGACTCGGATACTGAGTCACTGTACTTACACGACTTGGACACATCGCCGAGCGGGTGTGACTCCATCAGGAACATTGATGAAATTGCTGTCTCGAACGGACGGAGTAAGCTATTATCTGGCTTGGATAGACGAAGTATACTGTGCATGACGTTGAAGTTTGGAGAGAGCAACCTCCCTTAAGTAGGGTAGTGGACACAGAACAAAGACGCGTCCACGGTGGGCGTCCAGAAACTCCGACGCGTGTCTTTCTGTATTGTAACAGTTCGATAGAAAGTTTTGACCAAGTATTTCACTCTTAAAACAAAATATTAACTGTTATACTCTTCGGTTGGTGGTAGAATATAAGTAACCAAATTGGGAACCCTCCCAAAGAAGTGGGCTCTAGGTACTAAAAAAATGCCCACTGCCCGGATTGAACGAACGACCTTGTCATATACTCGGATTTGATAAATTCAATTACGAGTGACACGCACTACCACTGTGCTAAGTGGGCTTTTGGGAGCTGTCAAGGCTAGTCTTTATAAAGGGCTATGTGAAGGTACTGGTGCTCGTAAACTCTTCGTTACATAATTAATTCCATGACTAGCCTATTCAACCTCAAACAAATTCACGGAAAATTCGAATCCTAATATTATTACCAGCGGCGTCGGTCCGTCGGACATCCATCTCGTCGTTGGCGTCAGTTGGACGGCGGCCCCAGCTTAGCGGCGTTATTTTCCACTCGCAACCTAGGGAAGTAGAGTAACTGCCACTCTATGCGTTACGATTATTTGACTTCTTGGTACGTAAAGTCTTAAAAAAGCTGACGCATTTTGTCTTAGGTTGATTCCCCGGATATCCCTGTAAAACACTGTTTTATGAAAATCAAAACGTCAATACACCACATAGTAAGTGAAGTCTCTTATCTTAGCTTACTATAATACTCAATCTATTTGAACTCTAGCCTAAATTCTGAGGATAGTTTCGCGCGTGCCAGTAATGGCGAAATTGGTTTTGGTTCTCGTATTCACCACTATTTAGGCTTCTGAGCAGGAGCCCCACAATCTCATCAGGAACAATAGTATTGGGAAGGAGACAACACATAAAGCCGACAACATTGTAGGCACGCATAGTAGACAGCCTTATGTCCTGGAACCGAATATGGGAACTTGTATCATGATTATAATATATTCAAATCTATTCATCGATATACATTAACTATTGAATGAGTTCCGCCCTGCCTAGGCACAGTCAAGTTTTAAAAATCCAAGCAAAGCTAGGTTCCCTCTTGGAGTTTGGAATAAACAGCCTCGTTATATATCGAAATAGTAGAGTGAGTCCTCCTCCTCATTCCAGCTTAGAATGATTCAGTTTCTTGAATTATTCGTTCCACGCTTTTGCCTCTGGGAATGATGGCGCAAGGGAAGTCAGGGGGACGCCTACAGACCTCTGTCAGGTGATCGTTTATATCCGAAGATCTCAAAGAATTCTTACAGAATAAACCCGGCCAATGGGATAGTGGCATATTGAATATCGACGTCTTGTCCATTCTGGTCTTTCTCATGCTTGAACGTGAAGGCCGATAAAAGGCACGCAGTCTCTAGCCAAAGCATATTCTCAGCCATCAAGCGTCCGGGGCATACTCTTCGAAAAATATTGATTAAGCCTTGCATCTCTAAGAACTTGAAGTAAATACTTACCGTCTCCCAAACCCAAAGACCCCTGAAATTGCAGGATCCGGCTCAGGATTGTCTCCTAAGAATCGCTCGGGACGAAAGACCCCCGGTTCCTTATAATATTCTTCAGAACGAAGTATTCCATAAGCATTCGGAAAGACAATAGACCCTTTGGGAATCCTCCAACCACGATATTCGTCTTCCTGCATGACAGCATGGGGACCGCCGGTTCCGATAGCTGGATTCCACCGTAGAATTTCTTTAACGAGTGCTTCGATGTATGGCGTTCGGGAACGATCTTCCCATGTTGGCAAACGAAATCCAGGAGAATCAGGAGAGCCTAAAACGCTGTCTAATTCCTTTTGGCCCCGAGCTTGAATCTCAGGATGTAAGATGATCTGAAGGATTAAGGCATGGAGGATCGCGACTATTGTGTCGGAACCAGCTGAGAAAGGCCATAATGAAAATTAAAACTTCCTTGTGTATCCCAGTTCGTACCTGCATACATTGTTGCCGCAACTTGTTTAATATCTTCTTCTAAAGTGGAATTATCGTGACCTTCAGTCCGCTCTACCAAAGCCTGCCGGATCAAGGACGTCGATGCCTTTCCTGCAGCCTATATAAATCAAACAAATTATGTGATAAATGGAAAGACTATTGATTGCCTACTGACAATTTTTTGCACAGCTTCATCGAACGGTTCATTGAGGCAGCGGCGTACCAAGGGTGCAGTTTTAAGCTGCGCGAAACGTTTGAAACCTGCTCCAGGGAACCATATTGGAACATGTTTCACTAAACATAAGAGGTAGGTATTATGGAAGAATACTTGGATAAAAACACTTACATATGGGAAATATATTGACTAAATACTTTGGTTGAAAGCCTTCAGTCATATTGGCCCCGACCTCGGCGGAAAGTTCAACAAGTGGATCACTCCCCGATTGTACCGTGTAGCCATACGCAATGCCAAGTAATAAATTGGCAGCAGCATATATCATATGTTGTTTCATATTCTTTGGATCGGAGTGCAGCAGTCTAAGGAGCATATGGGTGGAAGAAACCTGTCTCTCGGCAAATTCTCCTGTTATTGTCGCTGGGTTTAGGTATTGAGTAAACAGTCGACGATGCCGTTTCCAACGCTTAGAATACCGCATGGCTGTGAAAGCCCATCCTGCATCCATCCTAGAATAATTGAAGCATTAAGGAATCTCATTTAATGAGTTTCGAAATGATTTACAAACTAGGCTCTTCAATCATCGGTAGTGAGGGCCTATCAGAGTAGATGGCGCTCCGTTGGTCCAAAAGCTCATTACAAGCTTTGATAGAATTCAAGACAATTATGTGTTTCCCTAGAGCCGCAACGTGAGTAACGTCACCATATTGCTTGCCCCACTCCGCGTATTTCAAGTATTCACGAGTTGAAGGAAGATCCAATGCGTTCCCGAGAAGTGGAAGTGCTTTTGGTCCTGGCGGTAGAGGCAGTCTTGAAACAGAGCGGTTATTCAGAAAATAATAGACAACATAAATCCCCGTGAAGAACAACGCATAGAACAGATAGAAGGATTCGTCCATATGAAAGGGGGCCACGTATGTAGACTGGGACCTGCCTGGTATGTGAGTATATAAAGTGATGATAGTCGAGATGTCCGCGCTTCTCACCACTTCGGTTAGCCATTTGACGATACGCACTCCCATTGGATGTAATTTGAGGATGGCAAGCCATCGGGTGTTTACCGCTCTACATATCTTCATAAACGAGAACACCGCGCGTGAAAGGGATAAATAGGTTAGAAACGGCTAGTAGTCAAACAACCGGCTCATGTGTGCTAGATTATTGTCCCTATTGATCCGGAATCTGCATCAATCGTACCACTGTGCAGATCTATGGTGTACCGTTCGCGCAAAAAATCCGAAGGGGTGCGCGCGCGCGCCGAGGTTTTCATGTATGTGTATGCCGATTTTCAAATTTCTATGAGATGTTATAATATGATTTTTCTAATTACTTTGTGTATTCTGAGAAGGAGGAATGGTCTGATTTGGACTGACTCGCGGTTTCAGGCAGTTTTCAGGTATGTATGCATGGGCCGTATTTTCAAAACATTTTAAGATAACTGTTCATCATTCCGGACATAGAATAATAAATCGATCGATTTTATAAAGGGCGGAACTTAGGATTGATTAGCCATAAGGGAGGACAAGAAGAAATGAAGTTGAAAAACATACCATGGGAGCCTTGTCAGCGGTCACCCGGTGATGATCATGTCACTATTTGTCATTATTTGGGAGCCCATGGGGACGGTTGCTGACGAGAGGTTTCCCACGCTCTGTTTTCCAAATCCCAATTGCTAATTTTTATTATCGCCCTTACGGTTCATGCAGCCACCCTGCAACTTTCAAAGAAAAATATCAAATGCCTGAGAGTACTACGGTAAGCCCATCAGGGGATCTCACCAATTTCTAAAAAAATCTGGTGCATACATCCTTGGAAACAAGCTACTGCCCTGGGCCGTACGTCTCCATAATTTTCCAAACCTGTCTATTTCACTCTTACAGAATCAAAAATGCCAAGGATTTTCCTCGAAAATAATAATAAAATGTTCAAATAATTTTGTGACTGAGGTATACACATACGTGAAAACGGCCTCGGCGCGCGCACGCACCCTTTCGGACTTTTTGTGCGAACGGTACGCCATATAGACCTTGATTTTTAAGCAATAAGTATATAACGAAAGAGCTCTATGTTGTTTGTCATCACGTAACAACACAAGACGAACAATGTACTAGACCGTATGGCTGACAAAGAGTAGATACTACGATGTCTATAGTTCAGTTTAAAATGGTTCAGTTTCTTGAATGATTCTTTCCACGATTTTGGACCTAGGGATGATATCGCAAGGGAAGTCAGGAGGATGCCTACGGACACTGTAAGATGATTTTTCACGTCCCAGAATTTCACGGTGTCTTACAAAATGAACCCGACCATTGGCGTTGTCGCATAATGAATATGAATATCTTCTCCGTTCTGAGCTTTTGCAGGCCTAAATGTGAATGCAGCTAAAAGACATGCAGCCTCCAACCAAAGCATATTCTCAGCCAGCGAATGTCCGGGACATATACTTGAAATAATTGTTGTAAGCCTCTCAGCTCCAGAAGATAAATATTCTTACCGTCTTCCAAACCCAAATGCACCACTAATAGAGGGATCTGGTTCAGGATCGTTCAGAGCGAAATATATTCGGTTGGGTGTAGTACTCCTCAGAACGGAGCATGCCCTAAGCATTCGGAAAGATAATAGACCCTTTGGGGATCCTCCAACCACGGTATTCGTCTTCCTGTATGACAGCATGCGGACCGCCTGTTTCAACAGCTGGATTCCAGCGTATAATTTCCTTAACAAGTACTTCAATGTATGATGTTTGTGGGCCGTCTTCCCATGATGGTAAACGAAATTCGGAAGACTCAGAAGAGCCTAAAATGTTGCCTAATTCCTTTTGGGCAGAGATTTGAATGGCTGGGTTCAATACGAGCTGAAGGATTAATGCGTGAAGAACTGCGACAGTTGTGTCGGCACCAGCTGAGAGAGCCAAAGGTCACGTTCAATAAAGCATGAAATCCCCAAGTTTAGGCTATTTATTACCTGCATACATTGTTGCAGCGACTTGTTTAATATCTTCTTCTGTGTTAGGATCATGGCCTTCAGTCTGTTCTACTAATGCCTGCTGAATCAAGGATGTTGATGTCTTTCCTGCAGCCTGCAAATATATATAATAAATTATTGTATGCGTCGAGAGGATAATATTTGCTTGCTCACAATTTTCTGTACAGCTTCATGGGAGTTCATTGAGCCATCGCCTCCCCAAGGGTGCACATTTAAGCTGGGCGAAATGTTTAAAGCCTGCTCCCGGGAACCATATAGGAACATATTTCACTAAAGGTGGAGGCTGGTAATATGGTAGTAAATTCAATAGAATTGCTTACATATGGGAAAGATATTGACTAAATATTTTAAATTCGGTTGAAAGCCTTCTGTCAAGTTCGCCGCGACCTCGGCGGAAAGTTCAACAAGTGGATCATTTCCAGATTGCACCGTATACCCATACGCAATACCAAGTAACAAATTGGGAGAGACGTATTTCATATGTTTCTTCAAATATTTTGGATCGGAGAGCAGCAGCCTAAGGAGCATATGAGCAAAAGAGACCTGTCTTTCTGAAATTACACGCGTCATTGCCATTGGGTTGGTTTAGATGTTGAGTAAAGAGTCGACGGTGCAGTTTCCACCGCTTAGAATATCGGATGGCTGAGAAAACCCAACCTGCATCCATCCTGGAAAAATTTGAATTGCAATGAAAATTAATGGGTTTACGCACGACTTACAAACCAGGCTCTTCGATCATCGGTAGTGACGGTCTATCAGAATAGATGGCGCTGCGTTGGTCCAAAAGCTCATTACAAGCTTTGACAGAATTTAAAGCAATTATGTGTTTCCCTAGAGCGGCGACATGTGTAACATGACCATATTGGTTGCCCCACTCCCTATATTTGAGGTCTTCATGAACTGAAGGAAAATCGAATGCGTTACCGAGAAGTGGAAGTGACTTTGGTCCTGGAGGTAGAGGTGGCAGTCTCGAGGTAAGGCGGTCCGTTAGAAAATAATAGACAAAGTAAATCCCCGCAATGAACAATATGATGAACTTCATGTAGCTTAGATAGAAGTGCAGTGCAGTAATCGACATTTCCCCAAAAGTTCCAGGCATATCCCGTTTCGTAGAGGTTTGCAAGGGGAAACCACAAGGTGATATGAGTGTCGGGACGGTCCCACTTCTCACACCTTTGGCAGCCACCTGGCTCTATTCCGCTGTTAGCCATTTATAGATAGATATCCTTGAATTCAGTCACAACCGCACAACCTATTGGATGCAGTCAGAGTTTGAACGAAAGAGAACCAGACATGACGGGTAGCACTTTTTGCACACCATATCGTGTTATTTAGGAGTATACTCCCGTAGACGACAGTGCCGGAAAGATGACTGCATATAAAGCGGTTAACTTTCAACCCGTGACTCAAGCACATTGGGTTCTTGATGTCCATTATGATGTTCACGCTTTGCTTCGGGTATCAATTTTTATGTTGTTTCAGTTAATTTATTGACCTTTGTTGCGCTTCACGAGCTCTTCAAACTTCACAAGTTCCCCACATAATATATCTAGAGAGCTAAGGAGAGATATAAACATATCTAAGATTTAAAATGGAAAGGACCTATCTGCCATACGTCAAATCAACTTTCCCTTTCGATAAACGATCGACAGGTCCAGATCCGAGATATCTTCCAACCGTTAGAGTCTGTACTTCATCTATCGAGTGAGAATATCGTTACCTTTCGCACCACCCGCATACGTGGTTGGGATCGTAACCCACACTCGTCACTAATTCTTCATCTATTCCTTGACAAAGACCCTCCACATCCGTGGCGTGAATTAAAAATTCACTAAAAACATGGCTAAGACAATGGCTTTAACATGCATATGTCCTGAACCGACATACCTGCAATATTCCGATAATAAATCCAGGCTCCGTCAACCGCCGCATAATCTCTTCATTACTTTTATTTACTTCCAGGTCTGTCAGATCTTGCCATTTATTCATGGCCACCACCCAGGTGTCTCCCCTTCGTTGACAACTTTATGACCAATAAACTCTTCGTCAAGTAGCCTGAATTGGAAATCGTGCTCTTTACATACCTCCTTATATCCACAACTGGACGCTCCTTAGCGACAAGATCAGCGATCTGATGAAGTTGCTCTCTGGAAAATCTGCCCGAAAGGAATAACCATGATGTTAAAATTACCTTGTATCGGAAGGGATAATTACTTGAAGTCAAATCAACGACTATACGTTGAACATGATCAACTGAGCTTACTTCAATGATAGGGGTAGCACAGGGGAAGGAAATCGGGATATATAGAATCACTTGTATTGTAATGTCTTACATGGGGCAAGGCCCCAATAGACAATAATGGATCAAAAAAAAAAAAAACTGAGCTTACTTTCTCGGCTCCTACATGTAGCCATGCCCAAGCATTACCGCTTGTAATTCCACCTCCAATTTGCAGCCCACCTAAGGCATACGAAATTATAAGCTAGTTTACGTATAGATAATCTCAAGAGACAAACCCGATCACCTGGCCAAGCCGCCAAAGCTTCTTCGGCGGTCTCATAGTTTCCAGCACCAAGATTGATTACATGCCCGCCTTTCAAGTCGTTATCTTGGTATAATTTAGCAAAATATGCTGGTGAATTGCTACAATAATAAGTATAAGAACTTTGGAGCCAAAAGGTAGATATGAACCGATCGACGATGTCTTGCACGAACCTGGATATGAAATTTGTCTTCAAAGTAGAGGAATCGTGTTTAGAAAGCGATCCTCCAACGATTTGCTTGACTAATCCATCATGGATGCCGATGCAGGGAAGAAAAAATTGACCGACGTTGAGTTTTTTCTGCGGGCATGGTAAGTTTTTGGTTGCCGAAGTAATTGCGGAAGAATAAAGAGCCCGCCCGTCCGCCACTGGATCTCTTTGCCATTGGAATGGACCTTTATGAGCCTTGATCCTTGATGAAGAAAACAATTTCAGAATTAATGCCCAGGAGAGGAGGGAATATTGTCAAGTCTCATACGGGTTAGCAATTTGGAGTATTTATCCAATTACTAAAGGATACTAGTACCAAATGGAAGAATGAAGGCAAGTTTAATATGAGTGCCTAAGGTCATTATAAACATGAGTATCCCAATGCTTGGTAAAATGCTAACAAGACCATAGTAAGGGCGTTGTCTTGCTTGCATGTGGTTCACTATTTCAGCTTGTCCCACCAAATGCGTCGAGAAAAATTGTGTGAAAAAGAGGGTAAAAAAGAGCATAATGGAATTCGAAGGCGGTGAAAGATAGAGCCTTGAATCCTTTCAAGGAGAATACATGAAAAAGGAATGACCTCTGCCCGGATTGAACGGACGACCTTGTGGAACTTCCAAACTGGAATCACATGCTCTACCACTGAGCCAAGAGGTCCTTATTTGCTTATCTACTCAGGTAATTATAGCCGATCATGAAGCTTTCTACGCAGATTATGTGGCGTCCACTATTCTTGCTTTGGGTTGCTAACCGACCCATTATTGTTTTAGAACAGCATCGAGAAAGACCAAAACATTACGCCAACAGAGCTTTTAAGGCGAATTATTCAGGAGCTTTGATAGCCATATTCTCCATGGAGACTTCGACTGGAAGGTACAAAGTAGTCTCCTTTCGATCTTCTTATAGTCGAGTCGATGAAGTATTTATTTATAATTAATGGGCCCATACAGGTTTATATGACAGTTGACCGTAAGTTGACAGGTGAATAGGTAACCGGTAACAATAGCCAGATGCACCCCAGCGCCTTATCGTGGGGAGTCTGACTCGGACCCCAGCCGTCAACAGCTCTTGTTATACCGTCGGAGTCCCCTTCAACTCTTTGCATACAATTGCCCCCTTTCTTCTATATTATGTGACTACTAACATATTCATCTGGCTTCCAGCAAAGGGACAAAGAAATCAGGCCTCGGGCTTGAGGTCGGGCTAGGAACAGTCGGGTACAAAGTCTTCACTCTCCATTGTTTGGTTGTTGGCTATTGTTCGTCTCCACTCTCCGTCAGACGCTTCGATTGTCCATGGCGACATCTTGATCGCCACTCATGGATAATAGAGTATAATGAAGCAGAGACGCGCGCAAAATGCTTAAAAGGCTCAGTCGTGGTATACCAGTCATCCCCATTCTTCAATCTAGCAGTGCTACTTCATTGTACTTGGACTGGTTCCTTGCTCTAGTCACATTCTTTCAAGCCAATTCTTAACTGCTTTCCTTCTACACAATGTTCAGCAAAGTGCTCATTGTTTCTGGGCTCATCACCTCCTTTGCCATGCAAGGCTACGCTCATGCCGTCATTGTCCCTGAGCTCGGTATTACAGGTACTCCAAAGAGTAGCAACGTATTCCACCCAAACAACGATTGCGGCAGTGGGGCTGACCTTGCTGCCATTGATACTTCCACTGCGCTTCCCATCTCCAACGGAGTCGTTTCAGGTCTTACGATCACGAACTTCAACCCGTGAGAAACTCATATCTTCTGTTATTCTCGCTATATTTACGATATTATGCTATTAGAGGTTCAGATGGCTCTCGCAGCATCAAGTCTGTCTTCATCAACAGTGACGGTACTGGTAAGACCTTCGTCGCTGCCAACGTTACTCAGAACGGTGAAGCCAAACCCACCAATGTTGGCTCTGAACCTTGTACGTGAACTTCGGCTACTTGATCGTCCAATCTTGCTCACTCATAACTGCAGTGACTGTCAAGCTACCTGATGGTACCGTTTGCAATGGTGGCAAGGACGGGAACCGCTGCTTGCTTTCGTTAACGACCACTTCTGGATTCGGAAACTGCGTTGTCCTTACTTCAAGTGCCGCTTCCGATGCCGCGCCAGCTGTATGTAGTCATTCAGTTCTCTTTACAAGATCTGTTCACTAACATTGGGATGATTACTAGGCCGCTGAGTCCACAACGGCGAAATCCACTGCCGCTACCTCCACTGCCGCCGCTGCTACCACAACGGCTGCGAAGTCCAGTAGTACCGGCAACTGCAAGGCCACTAAGAAGCAACGGCGTCGTTGGGTCGCCGCCAAGGATGTAAGCACTATCTCTTATTGTTCATGTGACATCGATGTTGACCACAACAATAGCACAATTAAATCCTTTCCTTCTTTTGATTTCTTTTTGTACCAAAATCATACAACGTAGAGTACGTTGCCTGTAGATGTATTATTAGTCTCGAGTAGTGAATGTGACTAGAGAGTTTCTGCTGGATATGCCTGACCTGGATACGGCTTCTCGAGGAGATAATTGTGTGATCTCTTTAATTATGCTCTATTTTCTTCTTTCCCTTTGTGGCGGGTTAGCTGTGCCCATCAAGCCCACTGCTTTGGGTTGGATCTGCACGCACGAGAATTGATCCCAAAGCATTACGGTATCAATTGTGACGTCATCTCACAGACGTGCTAAGGGCCGACACACAGCAACGACTTCGACGACAATAACTATTTGAACAGGAGCTCGATTGAGGACAACAGAAAAAATCTGGTTGGGTGTTTCCATTTATCATTCTAAAATGCATTACTGAGAGGTTTTCTTTCTTTCTTATCGTTATTATTTACTTAATAGTCTTCATGCTTCTGTCCGAACTTCAGGTTCCCAAATCCAGGTAGTCTAGAGGACGCTACATCGACTTATAACATTAGTTTGTGAGCGCCAACCGGCCGGCAGCTTAGCGAGTAAGGCAGTGCAAAATCGTATTAAAAACGCGACGCGGGAGATACTTAAACAAACTGTGGGAAAACGCATAATTTCTGAGACAGCCTTAACGTAAGGACTGATACTTTTCCTTCGTACCTCAGGATAATCAGAACTTCGCCAAGCGCGCAAATCCAGCCTAGGTTGGCTGCGGATACACTCTAGTAAAGGACCCCGATAATCCTAAATATACAGCATGCCTAAATTTGGACTTTTTGGACCGATTTTGAAAACACTATCTCGAGAACGGCATTATGAAACCCCATCGATATTTCAGCGGTGGATGCGTCCATCCAAAAGGAACACATTACTGCAATAAAAGGTTTTATTTTCCTCCTTGGGCACTCACAAATGTCGAAATACTGAAAAAAGTTTGGGCATTTTTAGGTCAAAATTGATGATTTTTCACCTGCGGTATATTTTAGGATTGTCGGGAGTCCTTCTAGTAGGCACGTTATGACACCTCGATGTAGGCCACTTTCGAGGTCTGATCGTCAAATGGTAAATGCGACTCACTTTATCCATCTATCCATCAAACCCTCTATGAGGTATGCAGATCATACTGATGCCAGTGGCGACAATATCCATTGGTTCGGGAAGGTGAACCGTTACTTCGGAACTTCAGCCTATTACAGTCTATAGCAGCGCCGAAATTATGACAGAACGCATGTAACAAAGCAGAACAGGGCACGCTTCAAGGTAAAAAATCCAGACCTTGATATTTCGTTGCCATATCCACTAAGAATTTGACTATCAGAAATGAAGCGGTCTCCCTTTCGAGCCTTTTCTGGTCGAACTGTCATGAGGCATTTATAATTAACTAGTTTGATGCGGCTGTTGACAAGGGCGGAAAAAAGAGAAGGAACCGGTAACAACGCGGCAATATTACCTTACCGTGGCGACGGGTTACCAGAAGACCCGATAGTTTGGCGTCGTCCACTACAGTCCACAACCCTTGTCTCTCTATCATATTTTTTACAGTCGCCTTGAACGCTTTAAAATTCCTCTTTTCGGTCTACGAATGCGTTGATATACTAAAAAATCTTTATGGTATTAATCAGGATAAATAAAAGAACAGAAATCAGGCTACCAACATAATTAATGTGCATGAGAAATCGTGGAAAGCGTAGGTAAAAAACGGGTAACAGACACGTCGACTAGTCTATCCCGTTATTAGTATTCATATACTTCGATTATCCATGGCGACACCCTTCGGTCATAATCGAACTTATTTATGGAAGGAAATACGCGTACAGACTGCTTAAAAGGCTCATTCGCGGTATTTACTTTTCTTCGGTCACCCCCATTCATCTAGCAGTGCTACTTCATCTTCCTTGGACTGGTTCCTTGCGTTTTCAAGTCACATTCTTTCAAGCTACTCATTAACTGCTTTATTGCCAATTCGTTGTCTTCTACAAGATGTTCAGCAAAGTACTCATCATTTCTGGCCTCGTCGCCTCCTTCGCCATGCAGGGCTATGCCCATGCCGCCATTGCCCCCGAGCTTGGTGTTGCAGGTACTCCCGTTCGTGGTAACGTACTTCGTGCAAACAACAATTGCGGTGGTGCAGACCTTGCTGCGATTGATACCTCCACTGCTCTTCCTATCGCCAACGGAGTTGTTTCGGGTCTTACGATCACCAACTTCAATGGGTGAGAAATCTGTTTACTTTTTTATAGTCCGTTTTATTTACAATATTTTGCTATTAGTGGTGCAGATGGCTCTCGTAGCATCAAGTCTGCCTCCGTCAACACTGATGGTACTGGCAAGACTTTCGCTGCTGCCACCGTTACTCAAAACGGTGACGCTGCCCCTGCCACTGTTGGCTCTGAGCCTTGTAAGTGAAGTTAGTTCAGTTAATATTGCTAGTCTTGTTCATTTTAACTACAGTGTCTGTTACATTACCGGCCGGTACCACTTGCACTGGTGGAACGGACGGGAACCGCTGCTTGCTTTCGTTAACCACCACTGCTGGATTCGGAAACTGTGTTGTCCTTACTTCAGGCGCCGCCGCCGCTGCAGCTGTACGTTGTCATTTGATTCACTCTGTGAAAGGCCTGTTTACTAACAAGGATATGACCAGCCTGCCGCTGCTAACAACGCTACTGCTGCCACCGCTGCCACAGGAGCCAAGGCTGGTAAAGGCAAGGGCAAGGCTCGCAAGGGTCTCAAGAACCGCCGTGGTTGGGTCGTCGCCAGGCATGTAAGCACTATTTCATGGTTTATATGAATGACGAGTCGATGTTGACCACAAACATAGCAAAACAACTAAATGCTTCCCTGCTTTATTGGAAGAGTCATCCATCATCATAGAGTACGTTTCTTGTATATTAGTAGCGAGTTGTGAATGTGACTTAGGAGTTACTGCTGGATATATGCATGCTATCGGAGATGCAGCTTCTCGATAAGTAGGATAATTGTGGGATCTTCTTTCATTATTCTGCATTGCATGCCTGTTTAAGAGTCTCTAGACCATTGATTCGGCTTAGAATGCAATATGGGGTATGGAACGCTGGGAATCTGAAGGTATTGATCCCAACACCGTGACAGAGTGTGACGTGACGTGAATTTCTAGGCGCCTGTGATCAACACGCGGCTGTCATTACTCCTTACTGGATGACTTCCCGTAGGGTTCTAAATCCTAAATCCTATTTTCTAAATTCTAAAATCGCTGTTAGCGCTGATGAGCCATCTCGGTGGGACCGGCGCTCATTTTCTAAAC